>JAODAL010007852.1:0-122123 GCA_025379985.1 Phyllomedusa bahiana | reverse complement strand
TTGGTGTTTTGGGGTAAAATTTTTTTAAGGCACCCATGGACTTCAACTTGCAAAACCATCTCTTTGATGCCTTAGCAATGGGTGCATTGCAGCCCCCTTTAATTTAAATTTGTAAAAAGTAATATATTTCCGGGACATGTATTAGTGTGTATTTCCACAGTTCACTGATTAATGACTGTCATTTCCTTCTCAAAAAATACCTGGAAAAAACCTGAAAAAGAACCAGGGAAAAAAAGAAGGAAAATCTGAAATTTGTAAAAAACCATTTTTCACCAAAAATTATTTGGATAAATTTTCTTGGAATGGTGTTTTGGGTCGCCCTTGTTTTCGGTCTTTCTGAAGTTTTTTTTTTAATAAAACGATTTCTAATGATTATTATGTTTAGTGTTCCAAAACCCGCACCCCCTTTTAAAATATATTAGTTTAGCGGGCCCCTTATGAGCTTAGTAATGTTTTGATAAAAACCTTTTTAAAAACAGTTCCAAGTTAAACCAAAAGGTAAAGTGAAGATAGTGATATCCATTAGACTCATTTGTATTTATTAAAAATTTTCTTCAGTGAATTGAGAAAAAGATTTAAATAAGCTTGTTTTAAAGTTTTAGTGCCCATTTCATTAGAACTCTGCACTGTTCCTTTCCGGTTTCCCCTGGAATTGTTGAAAAAATTTAAAAAAGGGATCCCCTTTTATTGCTTTAAAATAGTGTGGGTGTCTATACAGTCTTCACTCCCGTTTTAATTGACATGTCAGTCGGACAACCCCCCCGTAAACCCCCATTTTTTATTTTTTATAATTTCTCTGAGGAATCTTGCCAGTGCAGACGCAGCTTATCAAAAAAGGGTAGTTAAAAAAGATGAAAAAGGTTCTTTTAAAAAGAAAGACAAAAATTTTTTTGACTAAAGAAGCTTAATTTTTCCATTTTAAAAAAAGCTGTGTTTTGTTGTATGTAAACTTTATACATACTGTGATTAAGTAAATGTACAGCATAACGTTTGCGAAAAAAAACCCGTGCGTAAACCCTCATTGTGGTGGTCGCCTTTTTTCCCCCTTAGATGATGCAGTCAATAATGGGATCAAATTTACTTTGAATCACAGAAACAAGTTCAAACTTGCTGATTTCAATGTCAATTCGTATAAATAAGGGAAGTTACATAATGTATTGCGTGTTACGGTATGGGCCCCTAATGCGTGTCTTCATGTTGCAATTACGTGCTTGCATTTTCAGGGTGATTTCCCCACAATGCCTACCTATTATTTGTTTTCCGTTTGCATGCAAGAAATGCATGTTTAAAAACATGTTTTTGCAATTTAAAAAAATTAAAACTTTCCCCGCAAAAAACAAGCCTGTAGACAAAACAATGAAAAGCTTTAAATCTTAGAATTTAATAACACAAAAAGTAATGATTGTTTGTTTTTGTTTTTTAAAAAAGTAGTAACAAATACTGACGCAAGTTAACATTTACACCACACAGTGAATGCTATAAGAATTAAGCAGAGAAAAAACAAACAAAAAAATTATGGAATTGCTGTTTTGTTTTTTACACCTCCCTCCACCCTCCCCCTCCAAAAAAGTCTACACTGATTACTAATAAAATGTGGTCTGATTGTAGTCTAAGAGAAAATTATAGACAAATACACTGTGACTAATACAATCCTTACAAAACTCACATCTTGCATAGAAGCATAATTTGATTTAAAAGACATAATATGAACATAGTGCAGACCAGAGACATCTAAGACTCTTTAGGCTGTGTTCTCACATTGCATTTTGGTTGCATTTTTCAATTGAATTAAAAATGCAAGCAATTTAAAAGCATATGCATAAACTCTATCAATGCATGTGGTTTTGTAACTAACTGATTTGGAATACTCAACATTTTGTTGTGTTTCTGTTGTATTTTTAAACAAGACAACACACCCTCTGTTGGTGTAAAATACCCTCTGTTGACGCAACACATCCTCTGGAGGGATAACACACCCTCTGTTGGTGTAGTACACCCTCTGGAGGGATACCACACCCTCTGTTGGTGTAGCACAGCCTCTGGGGGATAACACACCCTCTGTTGGTGTAACACACTCTCTGGAGGGATAACACACCCTCATGAGGGATAACCCAGTCTTACAGACTCAAACCAACAGGTTCTTGTTCATACCAGTAAAAAGCATTAATCTGTTTGTAAACTGTTGTGTTTTTCTATAAAAAAAAAGATCTTTTTCCCCCCCCCCCCCCATCCCCCTGATGAGTTGGGAGGCCAAGAGGTGCACGCCTAGAAGCCTTATGAAGGCTTCCCTGGCCACAATGTTAGTGTTTTCTTTACTTTGCAGGTAAGAGCAATAGAAGCCCATCTTGGAAACCCCCCTTTGCAATTTTTCATATAGCAGAATGAGTAAAAAGTTTTGAGCCCGTAGGGTTAAATCCCTGGGTGGACAAAAAATCTATAAGTGTAATAAAATATATATTTTTTAAATATATCAAATAAATTAGTAATTAATTAAAAAGCCTATAAGTGGCAGTACAATAGTACCACCATATATAGGACAAGTGATCGTGCCCCTTAGTGGTCCAGTACCCTAAGGGGACTTATTGTTTAAGTTAAAAAAAAGTTTTAAAAAAATAAATCAATAATATTAAAAGTTTGAAACACCCGCATTTTGAAATTTTACAAATAAAAAAATAGATTATTGTTATTGCCACATCCTTAAAATTTTGTTCTATTAAAATGTTACTTAATTTATACTGTACACTGAAAAACATTGAGGAAAAAAAATCCAAATGCTAAAATTATGGTTTTTTGGGTCATTTTACAATCACAAAAACTGCTCACACTCAGGTTCATAAGTGGGGTAACAAGAAAGCGATTTGATGCAGAAAAATAACATTCCTCCCAAAGTTAAATGATAGAAAATGTTTGTATTAGAACATAACGAAAACCCTACACATTTGGTATCACAGCAATCATATCGACCTACAGAATACAGATAATACACCATTAATACCAAGGAATGAATGTCATAAAAACAAAACTCCCACAAAAATGGCGTACGTTTTTTTCACATTTCACCCCACTTTTTCACCAATTTTTTTCCATTTTCCCAGTGCAATATACGGTATGGTTAACAGAACTATTAAAAAGTACATCTTGTTCTGCAAAAATTCAAGTACTCACATGTCTTTGTAGATGGAAAAATAAAAAAGGCTCTTGGAAGTCGGGGAGGAAAAAAAATAAAAAGCCAAGAAATTATAAACAGGCAGTGGGAAGGAGTTACGTATAACTCTAAGCATGTCAAAGTTCCAAAGAAACTCTTTTATTCCAAATTTTGACACTTACTGACCGTTTTCAATTATGTTTTCAGTAACAACAAAGAAAATACTTGATAAAGCATCGGAATCAAAGCAAGGTACTAATATCGTTACTTCTTCACTTATATTTAAGGGACACTACCATCAAAATTTTTCTTTTCACATATTGACTAGCAATATGCGCCAATTTGATGGATTTTTTTTATTGGGTGGTTGTTTTTTATATAATTATTTTTACATTTCTTTCTCTGACTTCTCTTCTGTGAGCTCTGAAAACACAACAGAGAAAGGATTGCTTGATGGTCCTTCATTCTGATCTAAATATTATCAGCAATAACCTGATAAGTGTGAAGAAACCTCCCCTATTCCACAGTGCTGGTGGTCTAGAATAATCGTATAAATCCCAGTGGGGAGAACAATAGTGTAATTATTATGTCATTAACTATTATTTGTGATGAAACTATACAGAGATACGTAGCAGCTGAAGTAAAGTAAATGAGATTAGTCTTCCCTGCCTTACTAAAGTGTTATCTCATAGCTAGAGAAGGACAATACTTTATTTGTAATTTTTAATTGCATAAGACTGGTGAAATGAAAAAAAAAAACAATTCCGAAATTATAATTTTCCAGAAATATTGGTTTTAACAAAAATACAGTACTCCTTTCTGATGGGAGTGTCCCTTTAAATAATTTATGTGATATTTTATTCTAAATGCACAGCTGTAATACTTTCCTTAGCGTTCTCATTTACTGCATCATCATCCTTTATTACACAAGATGTTTCTCCAGTAAAATATTTATGAGGTACTAAAATATGGTAGAGATTCTGCTGTAATGTTTAGCTAATAATATCTGTTCTTTCATAAAAGAAAACTTTATTTTGCATTTTAAACCTATTTTGCTTTTAAACTAATTGTTTATATGATTAGCTTCATTTATGTGCTTTCCTGCTCTGATTGATCCTCATAAAGATATTAAATTCTTATTGAATAGACTAAAATATATTGAAAGCAGTTCAGACATGTCAGACATGACATGGATACCAATTCATTATATTCTGAACTGAAATAACCTCAGTGTAAAAAATACATTGTTCCGCTTTTGTAGGTTAGATCTTTCTATCCCAAAAATGTATTTTTTTTAACTTTTCTTCCAAATTCCAGGATTTTTGCAACTATAGCTTGAGGTCCATGGATGAAAGGTTCATATGCGACAACTGTTTTGGGTCAGATATTTTACACAGATCACTTCCCATAGTCCAAAAACTATATAAACCACCTGTTGCTTTATCATAACTTAAAATTTTAAAAAACTGTTAGATAAATATTTGCAATGTACACATTAATTTACACTCAAAGAGATTTCAAGTGATTCTTTAAAAAAATGTGTTGCGATGTTAAGTCTCTATAGAATAATATGGCTATTTCGAAGCCCATTTTTGACTATTTAACAGAAATATCTGTATGTATACAAGGCCACACACTTTGCAGCAGAGAGTACAAAGGAGCCAAGCTCACTGTTCCCACAAATGTTTTGTTTTGATGCTAATTTATGGCTGCTCGATCTATTTAATGTCTTCTTTAACCCGTTACCAATGTTTAATGTATGAGTATGTCATAGTGGCGGTAACGGGCTATGTAATGGGATTGCTCCACAATCCTGCTTCATAGGCAGTGGGTGCTAGCAACTAATTCCAGCTGACACCCACTGGTAACAGCAGGGAGTGGAGCTGGCTCCGTTCCCTGCTGTTTAACTCTTTAGATTGCTGGGGCAATCGCAGCCGCAGCGTCTAAATGAATGAGAAATGGTGCTGTGCACCATTTCCACATAATCTCCAAAAAATTGGGAATCTCGCAAGAGAACAGAGAGTGACTTTTGATCACAATATTTACTATTTTGCCGTAGGCAAACTTAAACTCTATCAGTTCTCTATCTGTTAAACACTAAAACGTAACTTTTATTATATATAACTCTTAACCTCTATACACACTATTTAAAAACCCGATCTCTCACCTCATCATTTAACCCTTTTTGCTTCTGGGAAAAAGGGAATAACTCCCTTTCTATTATCAAGTCTGGTGAGCACCACTATTAACAGGAAGCCTTATATCTATAGCAAATTACTAACTCCGTAAGGGATCCCCGCCACCCTGGGCTGTCGTCCCCAATCTCATGGACACAGAACAAATAAGGCCCCCTTGTGACACCCCTGCAGCAGGTGACACTTGTAGACAGAGGTGAGAAATCACAATTTAAAATGTCCTATCTGACCTCGCCGACATGTTTTGCCAGCTAACCTGGCTTCATCAAGGCTTAGAGGTCCGATCACATGTGCTCTGAGCTCACTTCCTGTTATATCGTGTTAGGTAAACACCCCATTCAGGTGCTCACGAATTAGCCATCAGAGAATCCACGTAAAACCCACTCCCCCTTCCGTTCTCCTTGCACCATTTCCGACTCCAAATAGCATCCCCATGGTGGTATCATGAGTTGCATATAATTTAATATGGCAGCTGGAAGCCTTGCGAAAGCTGCCATGTTTCTCGCAGAAAATGACGCAAAAATTAAAAAAAAAATAGAAAATGTTTGGATTTTTTTAACGGTATTAAAACAGAATGAAAACCCTACATATTTGGTATCACAGGAACTGTATCAACCTGTATAATACAGATAACATCATTTATACAAAGTAAATGGTGTAAGAACAAAACCCCTGCTAACATGAGGCAAGTACTTTTTTTGCCATTTCCCTGCATAATCTATGGTATGCTGAATACTGTATAATCTATGGTATGGTGAATGACACCATTAGAAAGTACATCTTGTCCCACAAAATAAAAGTCCTCGTATGTCTATGTAAAGGAAAAAAGACTCTTGGAAGGTGAGGAGGAAGAAACGAGTGTGACAAAAAAATAGGCTGTGGCAGAAAGGGGTTAAAAGAAAGTACCACAATTTTCTATTCCCAGTTCACGAAGAATTATATTACATAAAACGGTGAAGCTACAAATCAGCATAGAAGGAAACCATTCATAGGAGAGCTGAGCTGGGCTCTCACAGAACTTCTTGCATCAGAGCTTGTGGCTGTGTATACATAAAGATATTTCGATTACATGATGGGCACGTGCATGTTATTTAATATGAATTGAAAATCACAGTATACATTTTTAAATTGAATTGAGATCTCATTAAAGGTAAGTTAGTGTGTACCGCGTAAATAATTAGCTATTATTTTTTAACCGAAATTTAAAAGGGTTGTCTCACTACATCATTTCATTTTACCTCACCAATTCATTTTACCTCAGTCCTGTTTTCTCGGTTCCATTGAATTCAGGGGCGGGTTTACTGACTTCTACTGGCATGCAGTGATAACCTGCTGGGGACACCAGGTCTGTAGCTATAGCGACCAATGCCAATAAGGCGAGATCAAACAGGTCTGTAGTTATAGTGACCTTAGGAGCTGATGCAGCCCATACAAGAGAGGATATCTAGGAAGGTAGGACACTGTTAATGGACACATATTGCAAAGTGACTTGTTTTTGCAAGATCTTTAACATAAAAAGCAATCTTTGCGGTGAGACAATCCCTTTATGTTTTGGGGCACTGGTGTAAGCGAGAGTTCACATACTCTACTTCTTGGGTCACAGAATGTTGTCTTTAGAAAATAAATCTATCAATGACAATCTTTCTTAAATGGAACCTGTCCCTTGCCCTTATGCTAACAACTAACCCTACTATGATAATGTTGCTCAACAATCATTAGCCTTGGCCTTTCTAAATTAGTTATGCAGGCTTGTTTTACTTTTTTTTTAAAAGTCTCCAAGGTTTTCCCACCCTGTATGCTAATGAACCAAGATGAGTCCGATGGAAACTTTGTTGACATGCATTCTATCTTGTCCATCCTTTCAGTCCATCCCTTGTTGTTGAAATGCCCTTTTACATGTCCCTTTAATGTGGTTTATAGACACTAAACTAGCTGTGCTTTATCCAATTAGAGCATTGGGACCAACAGAGACAGTTCAAAGCTGGGACTTCTGTTATATGGAATAGGCACTATGGGCCACATGTATAAAAATTATCTAGGTCTAAGACTTTCTTTGTTGCCCATAGCAACCTATCAGAGTGCCCCTTTCATTTCATATAGTGCTCTGAAAAAATGATTGGTTGCTATGGGCAACAAAGAAAGTCTTAGACCTAGACAGTTTTCATACACAAGGCCCTATGTTTCAGTTCCTCGCCATTTTCAAGGAATTGGTTTGTTCCAGTGAATAAGTTCTCTCTTTTCTATAGTCACAAACCTTGTTTTGTTTAGGCTCTATTCACATATTTGAACCTTCTGTTAGACATATATGCTTGAAATATGGCAAAAAAATGGATTCCCCTGTACTGAATAACATAGTGTAATACCTTATTCCATACAGTTAAAAGACTATGCCAGCACATATCCCAACATATGAAAAAATGTATATGATGCTTCCATATAATGTAAAATACTTTTGTCTTCTATTTTGTAATCTTATTTTGGCTGTTGTCATTATTGATCATATTCCTGCCACATCACATAGTAGATCAAAGCCAATGATTGATATCATAAGAAACACATTTTTAATTGTCACATTTTTCTATAAAATAGAATGGGACACATATAACTTATTGAACAGTATATAAGGCCCTTTTCACATCACACTAATGCTTTCTGCCACATCAGTATATCAAAATATCATCAAAAAGGTATTCAAATGTATATTGTGGCTTAGCTAGAGGCTTCAGTAGGCCAAACACAATCTACTCTGAAAAAGTTGGGTTTGTCTAATACATTTTGTTTGTGTAATAGAATAGTGTAGAATGAAACCAGAACTGAAACATTTGATTAAACATTTGTTTACTCAAAGTAGTAATATGTAGACCAGAGTATGAGAATTGTTTAATGGGCTATAATATTTACCATAGTTTGATTATCTAATGCTTTTGTTCTATGTTGTAACAATTACACACTGAGGGCGACATGTATGAATGGGACTGCGCTAGATATTTGGCGTCTTTTCAGCCCGATATCAGGCGCAGACCCGTTCATACAAGTTTAAATCTCCCTGCGACACTTTGTAATGCGCCTAATCTCGGGGGTGTGCGGGAGGCAGGGCGCACTAGAACTGTAGCGAAGCTGAATATTTCTAGCTTCGCTAGGATATTTCTAGGTGCATTACAGCTGGAACAGGTAGAGCACTTTCAAAGTGGTATACCTGAGCCAGAAATGTCTTCTTAGCTCTAGAATGCACCTGATTTATGACTCAAATGAGTTTTTGCCTTCTTCTGGATCAACACTGTAGGGTTTGACCCAATGGATATGTTTCTTTTTCCAACCTTATTTACTATGTAACTATGTTTTAAACTGATACATTTTAATTTGAATACCAATATCAATATATTTATTAAAGGCATAGTCCAGACCATTGTTTTAAATACTTTTAAGCTACTGCTGTGACATTAAGAAAATATATACACACCTTGCAACTCACTGTGATGCCAGTGCTGAAATGCTAGCAGTCTTACTTGGTTTTTATTTTCAAACGGCTGATGCAGTCGGCTTGTGACCAAGCCGATTAGTGAATGTCTTCTGAGCAGTGATGTCAAGGCAATAACACGTGATCCCCTATTTGCTGCAGCAGTCACGAGCCGACTGCATCATCTGGATGTAAACAGCAACCATAAGAGACCACCTGTAGAATCAGCACTGGAACAGCATTAATTGTCATGGTGAGTTTGCATTTTTTATTTTATTATATTATTATTTTATTTATTTTATTTATTATAGCACCAGTAGCTTAAAAGTGTTAAAACAACACCTTTAATACCACTACTGTTTTTTTACACAAGGTATTTCACTGTTTATTGGCCCCAAAGTTTTTACCATAAGTTTCAAGTAACAGACATAATTTAGCAAAAGTTGACCCAGAAATACATTGTTCTATGAGAAACATGAAGAAATCATAGCAGGTGTTAAAAGTGTCCACCACTACCATCCAGGCAAGCTTCAAAACAATTATGGGAGTCACAGTTTAAATTTCCTAGTGAATGTTTTTTTCTCACTTTCTATACCATTGTTTCTGGCATTTCTGGATGGTCTCCTCCATTTACCTCCAATAATGTTCCAGTGATTTCCATTTTTTTCACCAGATACTGAATGGTATTTTTTTTTTATTTCACGTGATTTGCTTTTCTACTATTTTTTTGCTTAAAGGGTTGGGGATATTTTCAGTTGTGTAGTTTTGTGAAATGAGCAAGATTAACTACAGTACTAATGCAGTGCAGAACTTCTGAAGGCACTAAAATAATTGTACCTAAAGTAACAGACTGATTTTGTTTTCATTAGAAACTCCAGCAGAAAAAAGGGAAGAACGCCTAAGACCTCAAACCGGTGAGCCTAAAAATATGTAGATGTTATAAATGTCTATTATATGTGTATATGTATTTGTATGTTATGTATTTATGTTATATATGAGTACATATATTTATGTATGTCATGTATAATCATTAAGTTATTACCCTTTGAAAGTCTATATAATTTAAATAGGTATAGATCTTATGAATGGAAAGTATGCCAACAACTGAGAGAGAAATGTTTCTTAACCCCTTACCGACGTTTGACGTATGAGTACGTCAAAGCGTCGGTAGGCGGCTTTGAAACGGGATCGCGTCGCCCGCCTGCGCTGTTTAACCCATCAGGCGCCGCAGCAAAGATGGCCGCGGCGTCGGAATGACGGAAAAGCGGTGCCGCTCACCATTTTTCAGCCCGATCGGGACATCAGCGGTGAGATCGCTGAGTCCCGATGGGCTAACATGGCAGCGCAGAGCCCTGTGAAGGCTCTGATCGCTGCCATGTTCCTGTTTGCCCCACTTCTGTCCACAGACAGGAAGTGGGGAAACCGCCATCTTTGTACACCCTAATGCATTGCCTATGCAATGCATTAGGCTGTATTAACGATCGCGCCCCCTAGTGGTCAAGCACCATAGGGGGACTAAATGTTAAAGTAAAAAAAATAAATAAATAAAGTTTTAAAGTACAAAAAAAAGTATTAAAAGTTCAAATCCCACCCCTTTCCCCATTTTACAAATAAAAACAATAAAATAATAAAAAGTTACACATATTTGGTATCGCCGCGTCCGAAAAAGTCCGATCTATAAAAATATAATATAATGTATCCCGTACGCTGAACACCGTAGAAGAAAAAAAATTCCAAACGCCAAAATTGCGTTTTTTTGGTCATTTCAAGTCACATAAAATTGGAATAAAAGTAATCAAAAAAAGTCACATCCAAGTGCTGGCATTAAAAGTAAATATCTGCCCGCAAAAAATGCCACCTCACTGATGTCCGTAGGTGCTAGCACAAAAAAGTTATTGGTCGCACAAAATGGCGCCGCGGCGCAAATTTCTAGAATAGAAAATGTTTGGAATTTTTTTACGGTACCAAAACATAACGGAAACCCTACATGTTTGGTATTGCCGGATGCGTATCAACCTGTAGAATACAGATAACACCTCATTTTTACCGAATAATAAACTCCGTAAGAACAAACCTCCCGCAAACATGGCACAAGTACGTTTTTTTCACATTTTGCCCCACTTAGAATTTTATTGCCATTCCCTAGTATATACTATAGTAATATGAATAATACCACTAGAAAGTACAACTTATCCTGCAAAATAAAAGCCCTCATATGTCTATGTAAGTGGAAAAATAAAAAAGTTATGGCTTTCAGAAGGCAAAGAGCAAAAAAATTTAGAGCCATATTATTATGACCGTCCGTCAGGAAGGGGTTAACAAAACTTGGTTTTATACATGTGTTCATTTCACTTCGTCTTTCCTAGAAACAGTGCAAAAGCTTGAAAAAGAACCTTTGCATCTGAAGAAAGGTAATCACGTAATCCTTCAACAATCAAAATATTCTGTACTGACTGCAAATTGCTTAAATGACAAATATTAATGAATTAGAAGGAAAACAGTCTCTATAAAAGTAAAAGTTTAGACCAAACGTGGTACCATATTAGGCATAAACAAAAAGAGAAGATTCAAGATGTAAAAAAAACAAAAAAAACAATAGACATTGTTATGATACTACTTTGTTAACCCAGTTCTTTCAAGGACATTTTAGTTTTTCTGGTGTGTCTCTAGTCCATGATCTTTAGTGCTCCAGAACTTTATTACTGGTTAGTTGAATGAACAAGTCTCGGCCCTCATGTACAAATACTGTCTACAAGAAAGTCTAAAAACGCACCAGATTTATCACAGTGGCTCATGTTGATTGATAAATTGACGCAGCTTTAGAACTGCCCTTTTTTGGCTTACTTTTGGCATATTTCTGGTGCAGATTTTAGCACAGCATGTCACATTGTAGTCAAGCCCAGTTTCATGTATAGTTATAGATACTTTTCATGAACCACACCCCATTTCGAACATTGTGCAGAGAGTGTCTTAAGCCCTTAATAAATGTATCTGTGACAAAAATGTGCCACTTTTCTAGTACAAACACATTAGTGAATGATGGTCTCTGTGTCTAGAGGTATAGCATCCCATCCTATGCATTCAGTGGCCTCCAACTAGTCTCTTTTTTCACATTCTGCTTTGTTTCTTCATTTCTAGCACAACACTTGAAACAATCAGGCTACCATGAATTGATCATATGGAGCTCTTGCAAATAAGCAAGTTCCTTAATTAATAATAAATAAATGCAGGGATAAGATGCCCATAGCAACCAATTTGAACTCCCCTTTTATTTTTTAGACCGCTGTATGAAATGAAAGAGGCACTCTGATTGGTTGTTATGGGCAACAAAGAAAGTCTTAGACCTAGACAGTTTTCATATATGAGGTCCGCATTGTTTAAGGTGGCACTGAAGATGTATAAATGACTTTATTTTCAGAAACAACAGGAAAAATGCTGGAAAAAGAATTAATATAATTCTATTATTTGGTGCTTAACAATTTTCAGTTAGAGGTCATTTAGGGGGACATGTATGAAAACACATAAATTTTATAGGAGATATTTTTATATTTTTGGCATATTCTATATTTTTATATTAATTTAATATGATAATATTTTTATTTAATTTATATAATTTAATTTTATGAGTTTGAAAATTACAAAAAAACTTTTTATTATTGTACTGGTGAAATTTTGAAAAATTTTGGGACTTTTTTTCCCCAAACAGCAAATCTAGTCCACTTCACTCCCGGGCCATGCAGACCACATTGAAAAAGACTCCCTGTCCAACGTAATGCCCTAGTTTTGCCGAACCCCCATTCATTGTGTCTAATTTTACGAATGTGGTGTGCACATCCATAACCCCCCCAGAAGCCCCTCTTTTTGGTGAAATTCGAAAGTGTCGGTCTTGGAACAAGCCCAAACACATTTTAGGCGCATTAGAATCATAGCCCCCCTATTAGGTGTTTGAATCCCGAAAAAGGGTGAAAACCCTTTCATAAGCCCCCCCTAAGCCTGGAGGGTTCCGTGGGCCCCGAGGTGTGCTAAGCAAAGTTTTTTATATTTTAAAATTTCCTGACTGTTTTTCAACTTTCTTTTTAAAAGCTCGTTTATATGTTTGAATCACTGATAAATGAAAAACTCGGTAAACCCGATTGATAGGATTTTTAAGGTGTTTGGTTTAAATAAATTTTTGTTATTTTTAATTTTTATTTAAATTTTATATGATATAATTTTATAAACATTTTACATTATTTCATATTAATTTTATATGACATCATTTTATATATTTGTATAATGATAGTAAGTTAGTTGTTATTACTTTAGTGGTAGTAGTTGGGAAATAATTGATATCGGGTATATTTGCAATTATAGTTTGTCTACGAAAACTTTGGCCTCAGCCACCCCATTGTAATTGCCCCGGGGTTGTCCAACACTATTGCACCCCCTTCTGTCAAGTCACATCCATAAATGTGTCTAATTTTATAAATGTGGCTTGACATGCTCCCTTAGAATTGGTGCATACATAAGTGTTGGGTCTGTCAAACATGCAGCAGTTTTTTGGCCCCCGCATTTTCAAAAATTTTCGGACAGGGGCTACGATAGGTTTTTTGGCAAAGTCTATCAAACAGGGCACGGTCCCTTTTAATAAATATTGCCCTAAGAATTTGTCAAAATGAAAAATCCAAGGAAGAAAAACGGATTTTGTCTGTAGATACAACATTCTGCCTTTTAGATTCACTGTGGGTCAAACCTTATAACATATGAACAATAATGCAAAGGTTAATAATGTAAAATGGATGCAAAAATCATCACTAATGTCAATTCTATTCCTTAGAAACAACGACAAAGGATACTGGAAAGAAACCAGGACAACAAAAAACAGGTATATTTGCAAATATGCTTAAGATACATCCCCAAACTATGGGCATCACTTACAATATAAAAAGTCGGGTTTTAATTTGCATAGATAGATTGAAAAATAAAATGAAATGAAGATATTAAGCCACATAGGGTGACATCTAAGAATTTTCATGCACCATTTTTGTAACTCGCGCTGAAAACCCCATTTTTAAAATGAAGGGAGGAGTGAAAATATGACAGTATGAATGCAAGTGTTATGCGGTAAAAATTTTTGCACTTAACACAGAAAAAAGGCTGTGTAGAGTGTTATGTGCCAAACTTTGTTTGACAGTTTTGCACCAGACTTTGGCCTATTAAAATGTGTCGTCAGGCGCACATTGTGCTAAGTTTAGCCATATGCATGTTTATACATCTATAGAACTGGCAATATATGGCCACAAATGGCAAAGGCGAAAATTAAAATGTTGCCTTATGAAAGTTTTTGGCAACACGTTGAATTGTTTTGGTCTGTTTGCATTGCTGTCATCCGTTTCACTGTTTTGCAGCAAAAAAAATTTTTGTTTTCTGTTTCATTCTCACAGAAAGAAAACAGGCCTAACAGAAACCTGACTGACCAATTTTATGTCATAGGAATCTATTAATGCTGGCATAGCTCCTTTAACCAAATGTAAAAAAAAAAAAAAAATACGGGGAAAAGGTAGGGGTAACCCACTCCTAAACCCTAGATAACTCGATCCAGGGGTTTAAAACTTACATATCATGGTCTAAGTTGTTATACAAAAGTTAGGAAGCCCGATCCATTACACAATGGACAACGCGATTGCCGGCTAATTGTCATAGCAGCTAGAGCCTAATGAAGACCCCTACATCTGCCATCTTACTGCACTTACACAATTGAGTTTTATTATTCTGATCACCAGCTAATATCCAGAATAATCATTTTGCATATTATGGACAGCAGCTATACAGGCTAGGAGTGACTCAGTAAGGTCCTGGTAGGTTGTTGCATTCTGCTGATGCAACTTTGATAGTAGAGGTGCAGTGACCATCCATCTGCTTTGAAGCTCCATTGACAGTAGGGTTTGCTGAATTGTTGCTTAAGACATATGTCTGGGAGAATTCTAGTTTATTTTGGTAACAAGCTTCTCCATTCTAGCATCTTGGTCCACTCTTGGGCATCTTTGTAATCGACATTCGCCTTTCACATCAATGGCACATGGTGCTCCACAGTTTCCATGTCACTTATTCGTAAAGGAGCCATTTGTTCACAAACAGAAATACTCCCACTTTTGGCCCAAATAATCATCGCATTTTGATAAATTGCACTTTTCACACATTGCAGTAACAACGTATATGTGTTTAGCCAGAAAATGGCACATATTATATACCCAAGAAGCCAGCTCACGGCTTCCTTCATGAGCTACACACAGACTCAAAAATAGGTGGTAATAATAACGTGACTTAAATGTATATTACAGTAGTACAACCTCAATTCCAAAAAAGTTGGGACACTAAACAAATTGTGAATAAAAACTGAATGCAATGATGTGGAGGTGCCAACATCTAATATTATATTCAGAATAGAACACAAATCACAGATCAAAAGTTTAAACTGAGAGAATGTATCATTTTAAGTGTTGTTTTAACATTTCATGGCGTCAACAAGTCCCCAAAAAGTTGGGACCATGCGGTTTTTACCACTGTGTGGCATCCCCCCTTCTTCTTACAACAGTCAACAGACGTCTGGGGACAGAGGAGACCAGTTTCTCAAGTTTAGAAATAGTAATGCTCTCCCATTCATGTCTAATACATAATACAGGCCTCTAACTGTTCAATCATCTTGGGCCTTCTTTGTCGCACTTTCCTCTTTATGATGTGCCAAATGTTCTATATAGGTGAAGGTTCTGGACTTCAGGCTGGCCATTTCAGTACCCAGAGCCTTCTCCTACATAGCCATGATGTTGTGATTTCTGCAGAATGTGGTCTGGCATTATCTTGTTGAAAAATGCAGGGTCTTCCCTGAAAGAGATGACGTCTAGGTGGGAGCATATGTTGTTCTAGAACCAGAACAGCTCTTGCATTATTGGTGCCTTTCCAGACAGGGCAAGCTGCCCATGCCACAAGCACTCATGCAGCCCCATACCATCAGATGATGCAGGGTTTCTGAACGGAGCGTTGATAACAACTTGGGTTGTCCTTGTCCTCTCTGGTCCGGATGACATGGCGTCCCACTGTTCCATAAAGAACTTCAAATAGTGACTCATCTGACCACAGAACAGTTTTCCATTTTGCCACACTCCATTTTAAATGACCCCTGGCCCAGTGCAAACGGCTGAGCTTGTGGAGCTTGCTTAGAAATGGCTTCCTCTTTGCACTGTAGAGTTTCAGCTGGCAACGGCGGATGGCACGGTGGATTGTGTCTACTAACAATGCATTCTGAAAGTATTCCTGAGCCCATTCTGTTATTTCCTTTACAGTGGCATTCCTGTTTGAGGTACAGTGATGTTTAAGGGCCCGGAGATCACAAGCATCCAGTAGAGTTTTACGGCCTTGACCCTTACGCACAGCGATTGTTCCAGATTCTCTGAATCTTTTGATGATGTTATGTATGGTTGGTGATGATAACTTTAAAGTCTTTGCTATTTTACGCTGGGTAACACCATCCTGGTATTGCTGCACTATCTTTCTGCGCAACATTGGTGGAATTGGTGATCCTCTTACCTTCAGAGAAACACGGAGACTCTGAGTAGCTCTTTTTATACCCAATCATGTTGTCAATTTACCGAGTTAGTGTTGATTGGTCTTCCAGCTGTTCGTTACATGCTCAATGTCATTTTTCCAGCCACTTATTGCTATTTTGTCCCAATTTTTTTTGGCATTTGTGACACTGTGAAATTTGGAAATCAACATTTTTTTCTTTAAAGTTACTTTACTCACTTTAAAAAATTTTTGATCTGTCATTAGTTCTATTCGAATAAAATATTAGAGTTGGCACCTCCAACATTGCATTCAGTTTTTTTTCACAATTTGTTTAGTGTCCCAACTTTTTTGGAATTGAGGTTGTAGATAAGTAATTGTACACTATGCTGAAATGCATCAGTATTTATACATTAGTAATAAAATAGTGTGCATGTAATTCTGCTCACTAGTTTTAAAAATATTAAAAATTAAAAATATTAATACCAAAACCCCCCAATTTTTTCTCTTTTTTATCACCCTTAAAAAAACATCTGAAAAAAATAAAACATAATTGATATCACTGCCTCTATTAAAGTCTGATCTATCAAAATACAATCTCATGGACTCCGATTGGTGATTTCTGTAGAAAACAGTTGCACTTTTTTGCCCAGATTTCCTCCCTCAAAAAGTAAACAAAAAGCAATCCAAATATTGCATGGACCCTAAAATGGAACCAATGCAAACTATGCTTTATACTGAAAAAACAAAGGTCCTGTGAAAGGAAAAACAAAAAAAAAGTCAGTGGTAAAGAGAAGGCAACCAAACAAATTTAAAAAGAAAAAATTTTTGAAGTTAGTAGAACATTAAGAAAAAATATATTAAATTGGTATTACTCTAGCTAGTTTAAAATGCAGAATAAAATTAACATATAATTTATACCACACAATGAACTCCATCAAAAAATGAGAGTCAATAACCGATTGCGTCATTGTGCCTTGTTTTTCATTTCATCTTTTCATCTTGAATTTTGTTGAGGTTCCTAACACATCATATGGTAGGTTAAATAGTACTGTTCAAAATAAAATTTGTACAGCGAGAAAAGAAGATAGGTTCACATAAATATACACATAGTATGGCTCTTTAACCCTTTAAAGCACCTTGAAATTCCTGTACAGTTCCTTTTAGTGCACCAGGATATTCAGGAACGTCATGGATATTGTGCGGGCATAGAAGCTGTGCCCGCACAATCGCTGCAGAAGCCTGGCGGTGATTGATAGCCGGGCTCCTGAACTTGCCGTGGGGAGCAAAGATGACTCCGTTCCTGGCGGTTAACCCCTTAGCTGCAGCGAATAGTGATTGAAGCAGTTAAGAAGTATGACAGAGGGAGAAAGCTAAAAAAAAAACACCTGTAACACCTGTGCACCAGAATTGCACAATACACCCCTATATCCCTGTGGGTGTTCAATCCAAAATGGGGACTTTGCAAATGTGACATGGCGAAATCTGTGTTCCAAAAGCCAAATAACGCTCCCTCTGTTGTACACCCTGCCATGGGCCCAAACAGCAGTTTACACCCACATATAGAGTATTTCCAAACTTGGAAGAAACAGTGTAATAAATTTTGGGGTGCTTTTTTTTCCAGGATTCCTTGTAAACATTCAACATTTTCAGCTGAAACTGTAGATTATTGGAAACAAATAAAATTTGTTATGTTCGTTCATAGCCTAGTATTAAAAAAAATCGGTCTAACACCTGTAGGGCCGATATACTCACTGCACTCCTGGATATATTCCGTAAGGGGTGTAGTTTCCCAATATGGGGTCTTTTTAGGGGTTTTTTTTAAGTTTTAGCATTTGGGTGCTGCAAACCTGGAATTTGGGGCTATAAAATATCCAATGAAAATGAGAACCAAGATCCATAGGTGTCCCCCAACTTGAGGGTTGTGGTTTATAAAATGCATTTAGGGGCCACAAATTTTGGGTATCTCTAAAAATGGCAGAAACTGGAGAATCAATATTGAGTGGAATTTCCCTGTTATCTGTCGTCTTCCAGTGAAAAATGGATACAAATTAAAAATCTGCAAGAAAAGTGAAACTTTGAAATTTCACTTCTTCTTTGCTTTCATTTCTGTGAAACACCTAAAGGGTTAACAAACTTTAAGTGTTGTTTTAAATACTTTGATGGGTGCAGTTTCTTAGAAGGAGTCCTTTATGGGGGTGTCTAACATATGGGCTCCTCAAAGCCACATCATAACAGGACTGGTCCTTAAAAAATCAGTGTTACAAATTTTCTTGAAAATGTTAATATTTGCTACAAAATTTAAGAGTCTCCTAATGTCCTAAAAATATATATTGTTTAAAAAATCAGGGCCAACAAAAAAGTCAAAATTTGAAAAAAAAGCCCCAAAAACCCGGGCTTAGACCTTAAAGGTTTAAAAAAATGGGAATAAATTTAAAACCCCAAAGATCATTATTCAAATTTTGGACGAGTTTAAATATTGTTGTTAGTAAAATTTTTTAGCCTTAAAAAACATTTTTTAACATGATTACATAGTATGATTAAAAAAACTACATACAGTTGAAACCAGAAATTTACATACACTATATAAAAAAAGAACAATGCAGGTTTTTCTCCATTTGACATAAAAAATTCAAAATTTAAACCTTACCCGCTTAGGCCCAATTAGTATTAGAAAAATTATTTATTTTTTGGACAAATTCCAGAATAATGGGGAGAGGGGAAAATTTTTTGGTTACCCCTTCCTGAAGGGAATTGGTTTAAATAATTTTGTGACCCCCCTTATTTTTTCCTTTGGGCCTTCTGGAAGGAAAAAAAAAAAAAATTTTTAAATTTTTTTTTTTAAAATTTTTTTTTTCCACCTACTTTGGAACTATGAGGGCTTTTTTTTTGGGCAGGACAAGATTATTTTCCCAAAATGATGTTTTTCCCATTTTAAAAAAATTAGAATATACTGGGAAACAGAAAAAAAAACTTAATTTGGGGAAAAATTTAAAAAAAATTTTCTTTACGCCATTTGAGGGGCATTTTTTGCAAGTGAAATGTTTTTTTTTTATTTTTACCATTTTGGGAAAAAAGGTGATTTTTTTTATTAAATTTTTTCCCAATTTTTTTTGGAACGTGGAAATTTGGAAATAAAAAAACTGAAATTTTTTGAATTTTGGGAAATTTTTTTTTCCCTAGGGGTTTCACGTATTTGATAAATAAATTTCATATTTAAAATACATCCGACTTTTCCGGATGCAGTAAAAAAAATTTTGAAAACTTTTTTATTTTTTTATTTTTTTTTTTTGAAAAATTGGGGAAAAAGGGGGGGGGTTTGTTTTAAAAATTTTTTAATTTTTTTAAATTATTTTTTTACATTTTTTTAAAACTTTTTTTTTACTTTAATTTGGGGGGTTTCCCACCACAAAGGGGGTTTTGGGACCCTTTTTTACAGCCAAAAGCTTTGGGGTTTTAAAACCGCTGGGTATTAGCTGAAATTAGCCGCTAACCCCCGGGGCCACGGGTGTAGAAGGATCATGCCCCCGATCCCCTTCAAAACCCCCTTTCCGCATCATTTTTGTTTCCATATGGGCCCAAAGTTGATTAGGGGGTTAAGGGATTTTTTTTTTGCTTTCTGCCCAAAATCAAAAAATTTTTCAAAATTTCATTATTAAATTTTTCAGCATTTTCCCTCAAACTGTATGACTTGGGTCAAAAAATTTTGGGAAATTTTTTCCCCAACTTTCTGACAATAGGTTTTGGGAGGAATTTAGCCCCTTCCTCCGAAAGAACTGGTGTAACTGAGCCCCTTTTTTTGTAGGTCGCCTTTTTCACACCTTCCTTTTCAGCTTTGGCCCCCAAAATTTCAAAAGGATTGAGATCAAAGCTTTGTGGGTGGGACTCCCCAAAAAATTTTCTTGGTTATCCTTAAGCCCTTTTTTAACCGTTTTTGGGAGTATGCTTCAGGTCATTGTCCATTTTAAAAACCCCTTTCTGCCCAAGCTTTAAATTTCCCGGGTGATGTCTTGCAAAGTTTTTTTCAGTATTAAACCAAAATAATCTTCTTTCCTCTTTATGCCCCTCTATTGTGTGAAGTGCCCCCATCCCTCCGCGCAAAACAACCCCACAACATGATGCCTGCCACACCCCTGTTTTTTCAGTTGGGATTGGGGTTTTTTAGGGGTTCCAAGCTTCTTTTTCCTCCAAATGTAACAATTGGGCATAATGGCCCAAAAAGTTCAATTTCAGTTTTTTCAGATCACAGGACTTTCTCCAATTAAATGTAGGTCTTTGTTCCTTTTGGGGCATTTGGGAAACATTAATCTGGCTTTTAAAATGTTTCTTTTTGAGTGTGGCTTCTTTCCCGGCAAGGGGTGGCCTTTTAGCCCAGTTGGTTTCAGTGGGTGTTTTACTTTTTAATAATGTACAATCTTACCCCCTTCCGCCAGTATCTTTTACAGGGGGTTTTGCTTTTGTTTTTGGGTTGATAAAGCAAAATTTTGGACCAAAACATATTTATCTCTGGGGACAAAAGAACCCAAACTCCTTTCCCGAGCGGCATGAAGGCTTGGGGCCTTCCCCCCTCTTGTTTGTACGTGCGTATAATTGTTTGGACAGATGAACGAGGCACCTTCAGATATCAGGAAATTGCACCTAAGGATGAACACGACTTGTGCAAGTCCACAAGTCTCACAAATCTTGGCTGATTTCTTTAGACTTTCCCAAGATGCTACACACAGAAGCAGTGTGGTTTTGGTGTGCATAAAAATACATCCACAGGAGTGTCTCTAATTAACTCATATGTTGCCAATAAACCGAAACACATGACCTCATCATTTGGGCTGTCCCATAGTAATCCTAGTATGTCCAGCTGTCATAACACTCAAATGATGCAGTTTGGCAATTTTCTTGATCACAGGAATGCTATCAATGAGCTGGATGATGCTGTTTCTCTTTTCTTGGGAAATCTTCATTCCGGCTCCTCAATTTCAACCAGTCACCTTTCGCTTAGGAATCCACCTGAGAACACACCGAGCTATTAGGGAATGTGAGAACTGATTATAATTTGTAGTATATAAGAAGAAAGAGATTGTTCCACAACCAGGAGCAAAATAGGAACAATGCAGTTACATGACAAGAAAATTCATAACTAAGCATATGCTAAATCTATGTCAAATTTATGTATGAGATAGCCAAGATGACTGTCTATAAATTGATGATAGTATCACATTCAAAGCTGTAGTGGATGGTGAGATATGGAACCTGAAAGTATAAAATATTGTTACCCTTTTGCTTAAGTTACAAGTTTACACGGTATAAAATTTCACAATAAATAGCTAGGTTACTGCAACAGAATATATCAAGCAAAGATAATAAGCTGATGTACTTGCATTGTTCAATTTTTCAGCTACTGATGTGATAAGCTATACTCATGATTTGTTAACATAGCTAGAAGGGTTAGCAATAATATAACATATAGTATAATGTAATACAACACAGCATAGTAAAAAATCTGTTTCTCTTATTTTGTCTTTGCTTTAGAAACACTAGGCTAAATATAACCTAGAAATAAATTAACTTATTGTCTAAAATTAAAAATAGTTTTATAATTATTTTTTATGTTTATTTTAGAAGAAGACATCAAAGAAATGTAAAAGCCAGAAAAACAGGGTAAGAATATCCTAATTCAACTTCTCTGAACATAAACTAATATGAATTGCCATGGCTGTAGTGCTTCTGTGATTACAATTAATTTAAATAGTTTCCCATTGTTTAAGGTACTTTCACACCACGACAAAAATCACCGCGATTTTTGCCACGATTTTTATGCAGCAATGTACAGCATTAATTGCTGTGCCTTCCTGCACAAAAAAACGCATTAAAAAAAGCATCGAAAAAAAGCCCCAAAAAGGGCCCCGTGTAAAAGCCCCAAATTAGGGCCTCAAAAAATTGGGTGATGGGCGTTTGGCACAGCTTTCCCCTTTTTTTTTGTTTATGAGAGTTTGACACTTAGCCAAGTACAATTTTTTTGGCTTTTTGGGAAAACTGCTTAAAAATAAACCGGGGAAAAACTGCAGAAACTTCTTTACCTACCTGTTCTCTGATGCTGGCCTGTAGTAGTTTTATTGCAAATGTTTTGGTATCTTTTGGAGTCCATGCTTCAAGAGGCCAGAGCTGTTGCTATGTTACATGGGGAACACATAGAATATCAGGCAGGTGGTTTTAACAGTGCCGTCTTAACACATGGGCATGCTGGACAGCTGCCCTGGAACCTTTGCAGGGAACATAATTTTTTAAATGACTCTCGGGTTACCTGTCTTAAACTTTGGGGAAATTTCCACAAAATTTTTCATCTCAAAAAACTGGAAAAAAAGAAGGAAAATTTAAAAATTTTGCGTGCGGGAGGGGGCTTGTTGCATTCCGGAGATAAATTTTGTGCTTTTTTTAAATTGTTGCAAGTTAGGGGAAGAAAATTTTGCAAAAAGATTCTGGCGGGAAATAAACGCTGGGACAACATTTGTTTGACAGTATGCTTTTCCACTATTAGAAGAGGAACCTCTGCTCCTTGTGTTCTAGGAATTCTATTTGTGTGATGAAGGGTTGGATAATTTACATTTTTATTCTTGTGAATGGTTGTGAAGGTAGGGCCTAGTGCATCCCTTTCCCCGGGACCCTTTTTAAGGGCTTTTTTAAAAACAGTCCGGGGTTTTTAAATTTATAGGGTTTCCCACTAGAGTATTTGTTCTTTTGTTTGAAAGCTTTAGAGGTGTGAATTTATTCATTTTTTTTTACCTTTTTTTTAAAAGGGGGTTTTCTCACTAAAAGATTAAACTTGCCTCAGTCCTGTTTACTTGGTTTTCATTTTTAATTCGGGGGTGTTCACGGGGTTTCTTTGACTGCAGTTGAAGCCGGTCTGTAGCTATAGCAAATTTGATGGCGCCTTCATGGGATTTAAAGGTCTGTAGCTTTAACGACCTGACGGGGCTGATGCAGCCCATACAAGAGGGGATGTCTCAGAAATTTTTTTGGAAAATGATAATGGACAAATATTACAAAGTGACTTGGTTTTGTAAAACTTTTTTAACATAAAAAACAATTTCCCTTTAAAGTGAAAAAACCCATTAAAAAGGAAACCCGCCACCTTTTTTTAAGCCCCCCTTTCTAAAAACAGAAAATGGTAGTGTCGGCATGTTGGTTTCCCGCCTGTGTCCCCTTTTTTTTGAAATATGCTGTTTGTTTTTGGTACTTAGGGGTCAAATCTTTCCCAAATTTTTTGGAAAAAAAGGGTTAAATTTTAAAAAGTCAGTTTTTTTTTAAACCCCCCCCAAAAATTTAGGCTAGCCCCCCCACCTCAACTGTAAACCTATAAAAATTTTAATTTGGGAAAAAAAACATTTTGGGTTTAACCCGTAGTTTGGGGGGGGGTGGCCTTTTGGGGGTTTTGGCTAAAAAACCCCGCTCATGATAAAATTTTGGGATTAAAAGGGGGACATGTATGAACGGGGGTTTACGGGCCCGTTTTCTGGCGACACTGCGGCCCCCCAGCCCGAATCCCCTTGTGGACCCCGCTTTTTCCCTTTCGGCCCGCGGCCCGCAAAGAATGGCTCACTTCCATGGGGCCCCCCCCCCTTTTTTCCCTTCCCCCTGCTTTCCCCCCAAATTTTAAAACCAAAATTGTGGCAAAAAGTAAAGCCCTTTTAAACAAGGAAACACACTTCTTAAACCCCAAAAAACCCAAAAGTTGGTTTCCCCTTTCCAACCCGGTTTTTCCCAAAATTTCCTTGGAATTTCCAAAAAATTTCGTTAGGGAATAATTTCCTGATTTTTTCCCCTTTTCTTCATTTGGTGAAATCTTTTTGAGTTTTTAAGGATTTCTTCTCTTAAAGGGGTTTGGGGGAAAAAAAACCCCCCCTAATTGTTTTTTTTCACCCCCGTTTTTTTTCATTTTTAAATTCACCTTTTTGTTTTCAAATTGGCTGTTAAAGAACCAATTTCGGGTTAATAAACAATGGGGGTGGAAAAGCCCCAAACTTGATTTTTTTTGAAACCAGGGTTTTAAACCCCTTTAACATTTTGGGAAAAAAGCTGTTGAAAGTTTTCCCTAGAGGGGTTTTCCCAAGAATTTTGGGGGTGGTAAAAGTAAAAACACTAACTTTTAGGGGTTTTGTTAACCCCTTTTTTTCATTCAACCCCCTTTGGTGAAAAAACCCCAAATTTTTTAAGGAGGAAAATCCCAAAACCTTTTTATCCCCCCTTTAAAAAAGGGACAGAACAGGGTTTATTTTGGTTAAAAAACATTTTTTCACCTTTTTCCCTTTTTAAAATCTTGTTTTTAAGTTTTTCTTAGTGCTCTTTTTTGAAAAAAATTTTTAGGGGAAAAGTTTCTTTTAAAAACAAGTTTTTTTTTAAAAACCCGTTTTTTTTGGGTGCCCCAACCCCCCTTTTAAAAATTTTTTTTTTAAATTTATTATTCTGTGTAAAAAAATTGGGGAAAAATGTCCAGGTGGTTCGGGGTTTTTTTTTGGGTAAAAAATAAACCCCTTTCTTCATTGGGGGAAAAAAAGTTTTTAAATTTTGAGCCCAAAAAAAGGGGCGCATGTAAAAACCTTTTCCCGCCTGTTTTTGGCAAAAAACGTTTTTTTTTCCCCACCAAATCAATTTCCCCTTTTGGGGTTCCGGAAGGCTTTTTTGAACTTGGTTTGCGGCCCAATAAAATTTTGGGTGAGGGGCCCTTTTGGGGTTTTCTGTACCCCTTTCCCACCGGGGAAATTAAAATTCCGAAAATTTTTTAAACCATGCGGCTTCGAAATGCGGGTGGAAAAGCCCCAAAAACTGAACCATTTTTTTATTTGGTTTTTTAAACCCTTCCCGGGGGGGGGGGGGTTTGAAAAAGAAAGGGAGGAAGGAATGAGATCCCCGTCAAAACTTGGCGGTTGCCCCAAATTTCAAAAAACAGGGCGGTTTTTTTTTGGTAAGAAAGGGGTTTTAGGGAGGGAACCCCGCTGATCAATTTTTTGCGGAAGAATTTAAAATGGGGGTTTTCCCCGTCAAAGGGAAAGTGGGGAAAATTTAAAATGCCCGCCTTTATAAATAAAAAGGGGTAAAAGGAAGCTAAAAAAGGGAAAAATTTATTTTAAAAATAATTTTAAAAAATAATTCATTTTCCCAAATCCAAAATATTTAAAATTGCAAAGAAAAAATAAAAATTAAACCCCCTTTCTCATTTCGGAGAAACCGGCCAATAGAATTTTCGGGCCCCCCCCCCGTTAACCAATTTAAGCAAATGGGGAAAATTTTGACCACCAAAATCCCCCCAAAAATTGGGAAAATACAGTTGTAATTGCTGAAAAAAGCTTTTTTGGCTGAGCTTTTTGGGGCCCGGCAAGCTCCCCCGTGGAGCGCGCCTTTTTCCCTAGGGGAAAAGTGAAACCACAAAAACCAGGGGGGGTTTTAAAAATTTAAAAAGGAAAGGCTGTATTTTTCCCGTTGCAACCTCCTCCCAGCCTAGCCTCAAACCAATTTTCCCCAGTTTTTCTTTCTTTTTGGGGAAAATTAAAACCGGAAAAATTCGCATTTTTTTAAATTTGATGCCCCTTAAAATTTTTCCTCTAACGGAAATTTAAAAAAAACCCTTGGTTTTTAATTTTTTTGTTTTTCGTTCCAATATTAAAATTCTTTGTATATACCCCTGGGCACAACTTCTGTTTTTTTATAATTTGATTTCAGCCATGTCCCTTTTAAAACCAGATTGCATTAAAAACCCCAATAGGACCGTCGCTCGCTCCCCTTTGGCCCAAAATTTTACGGCCCTTTTTAAATTTCAAGCCCCCAATAAAACTATGATAAAGCATCTCCCGCTCTGTTTGGGTCAAAAGCGGACGACCCCCCGTTTCTTAAAACCAAAACCACTAATTTTCCCCTTTTTTACTGTATTTTAAAACTGTCCCCCTTTGAATTAAATTTGGTCCATTTTCTCCAAGGTTTTAGAAGGGGGCCCCTGTCCCCCTTTCTGTTTTGGTCTATTCTCCTCCCTAGGATATTTTGGGCCCTTTTCGCCCCTTTTCTGATTTTTTTGGTTTTAGGGCCTCCATGGGGAAAATTTATTTTTACAAATTTGGAATTGTTTTTCCCGGCGCAATTCTCTCAAGGAAATTTTCCCCATGTAGCCCCGGGTTCTCGGCGACGAACGCGTTTTTTTGGGGTTTTTTTAAACTGCTTTTTTTTTTCAAGAAGTTTTTCTGTTCTTATTTGGGGAATTTTTTCCCCCGTATAAAAAAATTTTGTTGATTAAAATTTCCCATCCCCGGCGGGCTGAGCGCCGGATTTGAGTGCGCTAAATCTCCCCCTTTGATTTTAAAAGGGGAGATGTAGCTCGCCCCCGGATTGGCTGAGCTAGCCGAGACCCCGCTAGTCACCCCAATAGCTTTTTTCAGTTTTTTTACTGTATTTTGAATTATCCGCCCGGGGATTCTAAATGGTGAAAACCTTCCCCATAGGCTAAAAAAGGGGGAACTTTGTGGGCTCGTTTTTCTGTTTGGGTCAAAATTTCTCCTTGCCTGGGAAGGGGATTTTGTTGCTCCTTTTTTGATTGGCTGAGTTTCCCCAAGCCCCCTTTATTCACCCAAATCAGCTTTTTTTTAGCATTTTTACTGTATTTGGGGAAAGTCCCGCCTTTGGGATTCTGTTTTGGGAAACCCCTGCCCCAATAGGTTTTAATAGTTCATTTGCCCCCTTTTCCCATTTGGGTTGGTCCGGGTTTTTCTGGCGACCAATGAGAAATAGGTTTCGGGAATTTTTAATTTAAAGGGTTTTTCCCGGCCTTTTCCCCATTTTTAAATTCTTTAATTGGTTTTTTGGAAATTGATTTTTTTTTAAATGTAATTTTTTTTTTTTTAAATGTTTCGTTTTTTCCCTGGGGGAAAAATTGGTTGGGGGGAAGGGGGGGGGCCTTTTAAAGGGGGGGGGCCCCCGTTTGGGATTTTGGGAAATTTATACCCCCCGCCCCGGACATCGGGAATGATTTCTTGCCGCCCCACCCCTTTCTCGCTTTGGAACAAAATTTTCGGGCCAGCCCGCCCGGCGCCTAAGCCCCCAAAATTTGGGGCCAAATTTTTCCCCGACTGTGCCCCACACACACGGCGAGGGCGGGCGGCCCTTTTCCCCGAATGTATGAGGGGGCACTTCTGGGACGGGGAATCTTGGGCGCGGCCCCCCCGCCCCCCCCGGGCACCATGACCCCGCACTGGGCCCCACGCACGGGCGAGGGCGGCGGATTTTTCCCCGCATGTAGATGGGCACTACTCGGCGGAAAATTCTCAGACGCGGGCCAAAAATTGCCTAACACATGGCGATTGGGGCGGATTTTTCTGATATGTATGGCGGGGCCCCGTCCCCCGAAAAATCAGGCGCGGGTTCCGGGGGGGAAACTGGGGGAAAACGGGCCTCGCCCTGGGGGGTTTTCATCATGGGCCCTAAAGCTCTAAAAACTACAGCTCTTAAGAATAAGGGCACAGCCTATAAAAAAACAGGTCTGTCACTACTTGTGCTTCTCAGCAAGGGGGGCATAATTTATGTGACAGGTTCTCTTTAAATTACACTGTACTGTAATTCTGTATCTACGCACTGCATAGTTATTAATTGTGACATTCCTATTAGTTTTAAAGAGCTATATTTAAACCCCCTTAAGGACCACAATTTTTTGTGCAAAATTAAATTAAATACAAAAAAACTATTTTGTTATGATATAGCCATAATTATAGTGATCCACAAAATAAAGTTATAACAGTATGTTTACCAAATGTTGAATGGCGTAAATTTAAATGCAATAAAAGCAGTGGCAAAATACGATTTTTTTTCCCCAGTCCCCCCTAAAAAGGGATTTAAATAAAAGTTAATCAATAATTTATATGTCCCCCCAAAATGGTGCCAAAAAAAAAAAAAAAAAATCGCCCAAAAACCAAAAAGCCTTCACAAGCCTGGGTTGACAGAAAAATAAAAATGTTATTGCTCTTGTATTGGGACATTGGAAAATATCCAAAAATTGTCACACAGGCAGCTTTAGACACACACTGCTTGGGGTTTGGCTGCGGGGGGTTTTTTAGCAGTGTTTGGCTATCAACTCTTTTTAATTTCCTAAGACCCGTTACAGTGAAATAAGTGTAGGAGATTTAGGACGACATGTATGAAAAGTGGTGCAGACTCCCCAGTTGTATTTCTGAAGTTAGGTGGCTTATCAGTGGGTATGAAATGGCCGGCTGTTAAAAATTTTGGATATCATATTCCCAAGATTCGACAGACTTCCTGACAGACAGTTAGGGCCATGCTAAACCAACTCTTATTGCCAATAGGCAAGAAAATACCAATTCTTTCCCAACTAATATCACTAAAGTGATATAAACTAACTTATGTTTATTATAAAAAATGAAAAATTTGTTTGAATAAACAAAAATAAAATTATATAATATAAAATGATATAAAATTAATAAAAACCCTTTCATAATGTAAAATTATAAAACTAATATTGTAGTATTATCAGTGATTACAAAGATATCACAGAAGGCTGAAAATGAAATAAAAGCTGTGGGAATAGCATGTTAGTAAACAGAAATATTTAGGGTTTTGCTTTGCGACTTCAGGTCTCAGGGACCAGGGACTGGCTTTCGCCGTAGTAGAGTTTTGGTGAAGCAAGAAATAAACTTTCAACAGTGAGCGATTTCTTATGAAAATGTGTTTCAATTAATATAGTAAAAGCAAAAAAAATATAAAAATGTGAACAAAAAAGATTATAAAAATTTATACAACATGAAAAATCCTGACCTAATGAACCACTACCCTAGATTTTGATGAGTGAAAAAATGTACACTCTAAAAGTAGAAAAATATAATTTTATTTATTTTTTTTAGAAAAAAGGAAAAAAACAAAACGATTTTTTTTTTTAATTCACATAATTAAGTTTTAATTATAAATTCAACTCAATATACTGCATTACTCTCTATAGAGATGAGGAAAAGAATAAAAATGTAACTGTTCTTAATTATGACACTTAGGCTATGTTCACATGGGGTAATTTCGGCACGCATTTCGCTGCGTATTTGCGCTTTAATACGTACGAGATGCGCACCGAAATTACGGTAAGCCATAGTTCTCATGGAGAACTATGGATTACACCTCCTCTCCCCACTCGTACAATACGATGGTATTGTACGCGCGGGGAGATAAGTGACATGTCAATTACTTGCGGCGAATACGCGCCGCGAGTAATGAATGTAAAGGGGGCCGGCGGGCTGCCGGCCTCCCCATGTCGCGGGAGTACGCGCGTATTAGCGCGAGCTCCCAAAACACATCATGTACTGTGGCGTATACTGTACATTGTGTGAACTTACCCTAATAGCTATTTATCTCGTGCAACAGTCTAATCACAAGATTGACTGTTAGAGGGAGAGCACTGGGATGTAGTAGAAAGAGAAACATTTAAAGGGAACCTGTCACATAGGTTATGCCACCCTTGCTGAGGACAGCATGAGCTAGGGACAGACATGCTGTTTCAAGCGCTGTGTCCCTTATTCTGTAAGGTACTGAAGTTTTAGAGTATTTATTGCTTAACCCCTTAAGCCGAACGCCTGAAAAGTAGTTAATGACCAGAACATTTTTTTAGTTTTGGCCTCCTTGCATTTAAACAGTTGTAACTTTTTTATTTTTTAATGACGCAGTTGGATGAGGCCTCGTTTTATTCAAGACAAGTTGTACTTTATAAGGGAATAGTTTAAGTACACTTATAAATAATTGCAGTATTTTTTTAATTTTTTTCCAAAAATTTTTTTTGTTTTTTTCATTTTTTTTTTTACACCATTAACATTTCACACTTAATAACTTGTTAGATTAATTCTACAGGTTATTACGGTCGTGTGGATACCAAATATGTGTAGGTTTTTTTGTGCGTGTAATTTATGTACAATTATTTTTTATTAAATATTTATTTTTATTTTATTATTTATTTTTTTTTATTCTTTTTTTTTACACTTTTTTATGTTTTTTTTGTACTTTTTTTTTTGACTCCCATGAAGGGAGAACTGTTTAACATTTTTTTAAAAAAATTTTTACACTTAGTAATGTATTAGCATATTCATATATGCTAATACATGCTAATCTGTGTCAGTCTGACACAGGCAGTGATTAGGATCAGCACACAGTGCGTCCTAATCACTGGCTTCATACACAGACAACTTTGGGGCCAGCTAGGTCCCCAGAGCTGTCTGTGCAGCCGTTCCCCGAGCTCTGTCGGGTCACCGGGTGTTCCGATCACCCGACAGAGCAGGGGTTCCCTTTGATTGCGCTGCGGTAACGCGCCGCCGCAATCAAAGGGTTAAAGCATCGGGGTTTCGGAGGTTTCCTCCGCTCCCCGATGCCTGCAGGACATGCTTTGGGATCGGGGCTGTGTAGTTCAGCCCGATCCCAGAGCAGCTGCGGCACCGGGCGCTGCAAACCCCGAAGTCTGCAGCGACGGTAAAAGACGGTGCGCGGTCGTTAAGGGGTTAGAGCTGGTCATTTTCAGGCAGAAAAGAGTCCAATTTTTCATAAAGAAAGTCAGTTTAATTCATGACCAGCCCACGTGAGGATAGCCCCACCCATCTCACAACTGAATAACCTATTACTTTGAATAGGAAGAAACATGTAAATAACTGTCATGTGGGCGGGGCTAGCCTTGGGTGGATGGGGTTAACACCTGCTCATGAATAAGCTGGACTCTTTTCTAGCTGCAAACTGCCAGATTTAAGCATTAAACACTCTTAAACTATTGTATCTTACAGAATAAAGGACACAGCACTGGAAACAACATCCCTGTCATTAGCTTATTCTGTCCTCAGAAAGGGTGGCATAAACTGTGACAGGTTCCCTTTAAAATGTGATTGACGTTTATTAGCTTATGTTCTTCTCCATAGAGATTAATGCAGTTCATTGAGTTGAATTTGTAATAAAAAATTATGTTAATTATAAAATTCCATTCTGATTTTATTTTACATTTTTTCTTATAAAAATCTTAATAAAACATATATTTTTATACATTTAGGTTGTACAATAATTTTCATTAAAATTTTTATATTTTTCGTGTTTACAAATTTAAATGAAACAAATTTTATTCAGATGTTGATCACTTTTAATTTTACTTTCCTACTCTTAGCCTAAATTCTACATATAGTAGTAGCTGGCTCCCAAGGTCTAGCCATGTCCTGAGGTGCACTGAGCAAGATCACTACCATAGTTTCTATTCACTGACATGCTATTCTTACAGTTTTTATTTTATTTCTAGCCTGCTCTAATATGTTTGTAATCACTGATAATAATACAATAACTGACCTGATTGAGAATTGTAGATTCGGTATTGGTTTTATAATTTTATATAATTAAACATTTATTTTATTTTGTTTTATATCAATTTTATGTGACAATTTTATATATTTTTATAAATATCATGTCACTTTTTATTACTTTAGCGGTATTAGTTGGGAAATAATTGTCATTTTTTTTGGCCTATGGGCAATTATAGTTTGTCTACAACTTTCGGATCAGCCACGCCACTTTAAAATTGGTATGGATTAGTCACTTTGCACTGCATTCATAAATATGTCTCATTTGTGGCGTTACACACTCCCTAAGAATTGGAACGGACAAAAGTGGTGAGGATGTCGGACTTGCGCCAATTATTGCCGAATGACAGCTAATACATATGTTAAACAGGGCTACTACAGTTTTTTTGGTGGAATTCATGCCAAATAACTGTCACAGTCCCACTCATAAATGTTGCCAAGACTACAGAACTCCTAGGAGTGAAAACAATTGTTTTTCAACAGTAAACAATCTAATCTTGTTTAAGATAAAGACACTGCTCCGTCCGGACATGGTGACATTACTTCCTGCTCTGTCTATGAAACATGGATGGTGACCTTCAGACATTTTTGGGCACTCAGAGCAGATCTCTCTTATTTCCTGACCAGGGCAATATGAAAAGAGAAATGTATATAGTAAAAGTCTTCATTTGCCTTTCAATATATGTTTAGAAGCTAATCAATGGAGAGAGAAAACGCCTTTAAGGGGTTAATCAGCATTTGTGCCTCTGTAAATGGATCTTACATAAAGTATGAATGTCTGGATGCCCGCGGACTTCATTGGGTTTTATTAACCACTCCATGACCAGGCCACTCATCCCCTTTTCTGATCAACCACATTTTCGTTTGTATTATAGGTTTGAACACTGTAACACTTGCTCACTCTCAATTATTCTACAAATATTTTTGCCTTTTTTCTGTGATACATCAGGCTTTATTTTTAAAGCTTAACTTTTTTTTTTTTTTTATTGCAACATGAGACATGTGAAATATTTTTTTTATGGCACTTTTCCATCACAGATATTTAAGTGGTATATAGCTTTAGGGTCATCGTAAGTGGGACTGAAAGTTTTAGTTTGGGCCGTTGGTTTTATTTATTTACTTTTATTTACATTAAAAAAATATTTAATTTAAACTTAGTGCCCTCCATAAGGTCAGAAGATGGGGGATTTATATATATTAGCACCATGTATACGCTGATCAGGATGACAGGGATGGTAAGAGACTGTCCACTCCAGCTGTCACTGACAGACAGCTTTCTATTCTTGCAGCTGTACAATTTTCATGCAGTTGCAAAGAAGGCAAAGGCATTCTAAAATGTCCTTGCAGAGTCAATTGCGAACTGCCTGGATAGATATAGACTTTGGGTGTCATGTATGAACAATTGATTTTCACTGTTATGGTGAGAAATGTGGCACAAGTGAGCTTTCCGCCTTTTTTCCCAATGCGCCAAACATTCGGGCATGTTTGGCACACTGTGTGCTAGACCCTACGCTTTGTAATGCGCCAAAGACCTGGGGTGTTCTGGGGTCATGTCGCAACACATTTGTAATATTAGACACATTTATGAATGTGGGACGGTGAAAAAAGGTGTGTAACTGCTCGAACAGTCACACCAAATTAATTGTGGTCTGCCTGAGCCTGAGTTGTCATTGTGGAGCTAGATTTTCCATTAGGGCTAAAAATGTCCCTTATTTCTCAACTTTTACCAGTAAAATAATAAAAAGTAATTTATGCTAATTATGAACCTATATAAAATTAAATTGTATAACTTGAATAATAAATTATAATAAATTATATAATATAATATAAAATTATCTCCTATAAAATGTATTGGAAATTAATATAATTATAAAATTAATTTTTAATTACATAATATAAATTAATTAAACCAATACAGCATCTACCAAAATCTGTTCTTAATTAACTGTTTTAGCAGCCATTATCGAATTCTGGCATTCATTTAAACATGTTTGGCGCATTAGTAATGCCCCAAACTACAGCAGCACACCAAACATATAAGCTAGCCTCCTCGAACTTTAGGCGCCGTTAAGCACATTTTACACCGGGAAAAAAAAAGACGTGAAAACTGGTCTCGACACGCCAAGTTTCATATATATTGCCCTATGTGTTGCCCGTAACTGTTTATGTGGAGCGGTGTCTTTACTTGGTATTAGTAGCTAGAGGAATGACCACAATAAGCTTGTCTTTAGGTAACCCCTAGATAGATAGTTGGATGTGCAAATTCGAAAGCCCTTTAAATCCATAGTTCATGTTACAGTATTGTAATTAGAGATGGGCGAATTTCTCAAAAATTCCGTTGGTCGACTTCGCCGAATTTTCCAACAAAATCCATTTCAGTCCGAATTACTTCGGGACGAATCACATTAAAAAACATCTATTTCCTCGCTGCAGGGTGCTGTAGAACAATGTGCCATGCTTAAATATGCAGAGGGTACTTGGTTTGTTCTTCATACAATGCTGTGTTTTAGTATGACACACACATAACTGACGCCGCTCTTAGAATCGCTTCACTATAAAATTCCCTGGGCACTTACAGGGGCAAAACTGACCAAAAAACTGAAGCAGGAATGTAGCCTGATAAAGTCATGGCAGCGCCAGCTGGAAAAAAACAAGCTGAGAGCTAAAATCCTACCATAGCATCAAAGAGCACAGTAGTAGGTTACTGGAGCTAGCACAGGTCTCAGCACAGTAAGGGAACGTCACAGAAGGGGTCACTCCATGAGGCCAGAGCTTTAAACCGTCACAAAATATGACAGAACCTGTTCTGTTAAATGCTGATACATGTAGAGGGCCTCCCGAATGAGTGGAGAGGGTGTCGGCAGTCATTTTGCATTGACGTCTCTGATCATTTTGCCCTTTCTTCATCCGTCAGTGTCCGCTTTCAATCGGTCAATAATCCATCAGTATTGCTAAGGCCAAAAACAAACAGGAGTTGATCCAAAACAGAGATGACCAGTAAATGGGATATTTGCATGTCTTCTGTGTTCTGTATCCACTCCTGCTTTTGGCTAGACAATCCAGATCCTTCCCATTCCTTCTGACAGGTGAAAAGAAGGGGAAAACTAAACATAGTGGCAACGTCATTGAATGGTGCAGGGTGGAAACAGCTATAGGAAACTACAGGGTGTTCCAGTGAGACAGCGGTCACTTGGCAGCAGCATGAGTAGGCCACAGAGTGGCACAATGACAAATTCTGGAGGTGGCAGCAACATCAGGAGCCCACAAAGTGGCACAATGACATAGTGTGGAGATGATGTCATCAACAACAGCAGCAGAGGTCAGAGAGTGGCATAATGACAGAGTGTGGAGGTGGCACCAACAGGAGTAGGCCACAGAGTGGCACAATGACAGAGTGTGGAGGTCACGGCAGGAGCAACAGCAGCAGCATGAGGTCAGAGAGTGGCACAATCACGGCAGCAGCCACAGCAGCAGCATGAGGTCAGAGAGTGGCATCAGGCGGGTGGCAGCATCAGAATAGTGGCTGAGGCAGGTAGTTTGAACCCAGACTCATTTCTCAAAGTTTGGGTGAGGCGTCATGGCTGATATAATCTGACGCCTAAGGCATTGGTGTGTGGCAATCCTGGCCGATCCACGCCTGATTCATCTTGACAAAGGTCAGTCTTTCCACATTTCTCATGGACAAGCTGGTTCTCCTTGGGGTAACGATGGCCTCTGCTGCATTGAACACCCGCTCTGATGCCACACTACTGGCCGGGCAGGACCGCTTCTCCACTGCAAACTCGGCAAGTTGAGGACACACATCCCGGTTGGCTGCCCAGTAGTCCAGCAGATCTTCTAACTGGGGTGGCAGAGTGCTGTCAAAGAAGGCCACCACCTGTTGGTTCAGGGACTGCTCAAGGTCCTGCTGCTGCTGCTGGCGAGTGCCCTCCTCACTAGGCGGGTTGAAGGAAGCTCCCTTCATCAGCGACTCCAGACGTTAGGTTGGCTGCGGGATGGAGCTGGTACTGCTCCTACCCCCTCCCCCACCTTCCCCAAAAGCAGCGGGGCAGTGGTACGTGAGCGCTGAGGAACCCCCTGTTCAGACCTGTCAGAGGATGGACGATGCCGCACATAGGCAGCGGCCAACTGACTACGGAGGATTTCCCTATAGTATTTGAGTTTGTCCTCCCTCTCAGCAGCTGGGGAAAAGGCTCTCATTTTGGACCGGTAGCGAGGGTCCAATAGGGTGGATAGCCAGAAGTCATTCCTCTGCTGGATGGTGACTATTCGGCTGTCACTAGAAAGGCAAATCAGCATGCTGCGGGCCATCTGCACAAGTGACTCTGAGGGACACCCTGCATCCATCTCCACTGTATACTGCCACGGTGCTTGCGTGTCATCTGCCTCGTCTTCCTCATCTCCATCTACCTCCTCCAGGTGCTCCTGCTCCTCCGCTCCTGTCACCTGGGTAGAAAAACCACTCATTTCACCAGACAATACTTTTGCTCCAATGTCCTCCTCCTCCTTCTCCAGTTCAGTCCCCACCGGACTCATGTGGCCGCGAGTAGTGTTGAGCGATTATTATAGACAAAGTTGAAATTGGCACAGTTTTTATGTTGATCGAAATTTTTAGATCATTTCGATAATTTGGTTAAAATCTGTGCATCAAACTATTAAGAATCGCGCAATTTTTGGCGTTTCCCGTCATTTTTTGGGGGCCAGCAAATAAGCTTACGAATAGAGCAGGGTGAGATGTGTGTGCGACGTCATGACTGGGATGTGTTGGTTGCGATTGGCTGGAAAGATACATGACTCGTTTTTCATAGAACAGCGTTTCCTGTTCAGTCTCAGTGTCTCTCAGGTCTCAGAGCAGAAGGACGTGCGCTCTGCTTGTGTCCAAACATCTCAGGGGAAATTAACTATTTTTTCACAGAGAAGCTCTACTGTTAGCTGTGATCTTACAATTTAGTTAGATTAGAGATTGGAAGATTTTATGTAGTTAGCTAGAGAATTTTAAAGGAGCATCTACCGCTGCAAAGTCACGGGGAGGGAGCAGAGGTGGGGCCCTCGCGGTCGAACACAGACAAGCTCTATAAAGAATACTAGATAAAGTTCACCAAGACTTAGTGTAGAAATTGCACTGCAATAGCTTTATTATTAACAGTTTTCTATTGAAATATTTCCTGGATATTGGGCAGCCTGAAAATTATATTAGGATACTCATCTTTTCTTGTATCTGCAGGTCTCTTTTTTTGGTGCTATACTCCACTTTAATTATCAGTATTAATTTGAGATAGGTGTTCATTTTCAATTTTGCCCATTCCACCTTTGTTCATATATCCACCTTGCAGTTAAATTAGAATCCAGCAATTTTGTAGTTACCACAGGTTGATAAGTGCCAAAAATACCTTGTATTTTTCCGAATACATTACAGATACGTGTTTTTTGCACTTTTGCCCAGTCCAGATTTGTTCATTGAGGCACCTTGCACTTAAAAATTGTGAATGCAGCAATTTTGTAGTCACACAGGTGAATTTGAAAGGTGCCAAAAATACCTTTTATTACCCAAAAACATTACAGATATGTGTTTTTTGCACTTTTGCCCAGTCCAGTTTGTTATAACCCCCTTGCATTTAAAAATTTGAATCCAGCAATTTGTAGTTACCACTAGTGTTGAGCGATTTTTATTACAAATTTTGAAATCGGAAATTTTTTTATGGTGATCGAAATTTCAATCATGCGATAATTAAAGGTTAAAAATTTGCATATCTATTAAACGCCCCTTTTTCGGCCACCTGTAATTTTGGCGGCCAGCAAATCATATTACAGAATGAGCAGGGTGAGATTGTGTGCGACGTCATACTGGGATTGTAGGGTTGCGATTTGGCTGGAAAATCCATGCCCTGTTTTTACATAGAACAGGTTTCCCTGTTTCACCCTCATTCTCTCAGCGCTCATGGGGGATGGGACCGCGCTCGCCTGTGGCCAAAACAGCTCAGCGAAATTAGTCTTTTCGCCAGAAAAACCCTCTACATTACGTGCCCTTTCCAATTTAGTTAGATTAGAGTTTTGAACATTTTATGTAGTTAGCTAAGAATTTTTAAAAAGGGCTTACCGCTGAAATTAAGGCGGTGGGAAGCGGGGGGGGGGGCCCGCGGGCGAACACAGACAACCTATCTTTTAAAGAACACGGATAAAGTTCCCAAACTTAGGTGACTTTGGGAGTGGAATTTTTTAAATTAACAGTTTGCTATTGAAATATTTCCTGGATATTGGGGCCCCCGAACTTATATTGGAAAAACATCATTTCTATAACTGCAGGTTCTTTGTTACTGCAAAACCCATTTTTTTATCAGTATACATTTCAGATGGGTGTTAAATTTTTTAAACCCATTACACTGTGACTGTTGATATATCCCCCTTTGCACTTAAATTACAAATCACAATCTTGTAGCAGCACGGTTGTTTGTTCCCCAAAAAAACCGGATCGACGAAAAAATCCAGTTAGTTTTTTTTTGACTTTTGGCACCCAGAAAACTTTTTCATTAGCAGTCTACAAAATTTAAACAGCAATTCTATATTCCCCACGGGTGAATTGAAAGTTGCAAAAAATACGTTATTATACAAAAATAACATACGTGTTTTTTTGATTTTTTGTGCAACTCACACTGTTCATTGACCAGCATCTACCTAAATTTTAAAACACAATTCTATATTCACCACGGGGTGAATTGAAAGGGTCAAAAAAATACGTTTATTATATCAAAACAAAACAGAAAATTTTTTTAACTTTTGCGCACCCACACTTTCTTGACGCAGCATTACAAATTTTTAAAACACCCAATTCTAAATTCACCACGGGTGAATTAAAAGGTCAAAAAATACCTTTTATTATATCAAAACAAAACAGTTATGTGTTTTTTGACTTTTGCGCACCCAGCACTGTTCTTTTACCCAGCATATACGTATAACTTAAAACAGCAATTTTATATTCACCCAGGTGAATTGAAAGGGTGCAAAAAAATACCGTTTTTTAATCAAAACTAACTTTTATTTTTTTTTTTACTTTTGCGCACCCAGCACTGTTCATTGACGCGCATCTACGTAAATCTTAAAACAAAATTCTATATTCACCACGGTGAAATTGAAAGGTGCAAAAAATAACCGTTTTTATATCAAACAAAACATTACGTTTTTTAAACTTTTGCGCACCCCCCATGTTCATTGACGCGCTCTACGTAAATCTTAAAACAATTCATATTCACCACAGGTGAATTGAAAGGTGAAAAAAAATCCCGTTTATTATCCCAAAAATAACGATACGTGTTTTTTGGACTTTTGCCCATCCAGATTTGTTGTAGACCCCTTGCAGTTAAATTTAAATCCAGAAATTTGTTTGATTAGAGGGTTTTTGAGAATGCGTGATTTGCCGTCTTTTAATAAGAGACTTTTCCAAAACTATTCCTACCTTCCAAATTTTTATATTTTGAACAGAGCAAATGCAGGTGAGCGAGCAAGAGGGGGTAGCACATGGGGTAAGGGTACGAGAGAAGTGCCCTTTCCATGCGGCGAAACACGCATGCCAGCGATCGTCAGTTGCGGGACCGTCACCCCTGTCATCGCTGGTCAGGGCCCGTGAACTCAGTAACAACAGCGTCGCCAATTGTCCTTCATGGTTAATGCAACCGCACTAGCATTTACCTCCTCGTCCTCGCAGTCACGGCCACAAAATTTCCCATCTCAGCATCATCAAAATCCGTCCCAACATGAACAGCCCCCAAAAGTCAACTCATGTACCCACCACGTGAAAATCCTTTTCTGAAGACCTCTTTGATGCAAAAGCGGTTGGGGGTGAAGGCATGTTAAAAGATCAAAGGGCCCAAAAGGGGGAAAATTTTCTCTGCTCTGACCCCCCTTACATGCCCTCAGAGGGGGTGAAGGAAGCCGGTCAAACGGCAAAAATCCCGGCGGTCGGCACGCCTTGCAGCCCTCTTGTTGTAGCCCGCAGCTCCCGGATGCAAAAGTCAGGGCACCAATCACCTTGTTGATGAGATATGACGACATTGCAGACCAAGGGTCTTTTTCCCGAATTTTTCTTGTGACGCTTCTCACTGGATGAGGAGGAAGACGATGGGGTAGGTTTAGTACGGGTTCCGCCTCAAAAAGGGAGAGGGCGGTTCAGAATCCGCTGATAGATTTCCGCCACCACTCAGTGCAAACCCCGTCCTCCTTTTCCCCCCTCAAAAAGGGCCAACCCTCAAGCCTGGGGCCCTTTTTTGGCAAGCCTCGATTCACCCACGATGTCATAGCCCCCCTTTGCCGTAAAAAAGCATAAGTAAGGCAAGAACCTTAGGGGTTAACCACCACCAACATGTCTAGTCCCTGCACGAAAGCAGAGTTGAAAATTGGGGGGAACCTTTGGGCCAAAAAAGGCCCGACCGACCCGTGCCTCCAACCAAAGTCACCCCTTTTTGTCCCGGGCCCCCCCCCTCCCCACCCCCCAAGCGTTCCCCAGCGCCCCTTCTCCAAGTCAGATCAGGGGTCGCCTCCCCTTCACCCCACCGCGCCCAGTTCCACCCCGCCCCACCCGAGACCCATTCCCACCCCCTTCTCCCTTCCCCATTTGCGACCCGCACGCCCGTACAGCGGCCATTACAGCCAGCTTTCTGTTTCCAGGTTTGGGAGCGAAAAAACACTTTAAAACCCAAAAACCCTCCCAAAGCCAAAAGCCTAAAGTCGGGATTTCCTTGGAAATGTTGCCTTTTTTCCCTTGTGGACACAGATGGGTTTCACCCCGTTTGGCCCTTGCCCGCCCCCAATACCAAATGCCGACAGGCATTTCTTGAGAAAAGGGCCCCCCTCCCTGGCCAGCCCCGTGTCACTAAAATTTCAAGCGCGTTTTCTACATCTGGGCCGGAAAATCCCCTGACCACCGACACAGGACTATTAAGCACGGCCAAGGCCGCTATACTCTGTGACAGCTCACTTGGTGGTGGGTGGGTGTCTTGGGGGGGACGGGGGCTCTCGTCGGGGCCCCCCTTCAAAACCGAGGGTTGGTGCCCGGGTTTTCCCAAGGTCCCTGGTGGCATACGGCCCAGAGAAAACCCGGCCGTGTTAAAATTTAAACTTTTTTGGGGGGACCGTCCCCACCAGGTCAGGGGCTTGGAGGCTCCCGCAACGAACCAGCGCGGGTGGGGGGAAAAAAACCTTTCCCGGAAGGTGGTGTGTGATAACGGGGGAAATCTGCTGGCCCCCTTAAGATTGGGAGGGGGTGGAGCACATCCCTTCCGGCACATGCATGAACCTTTTCGTCCCGAAATTTCTAAAGAGCTACCCGGGTCTGGAGTGCCGCTGGAAGGCTCGAAGTCTAAGTTTTCACTTCCCCGTTCGCACCCCCGCTTCGTCCGCCTGGGGTGCTTTTCAAGTGTCAGCTCGGCCCCCCCGAAACCGTCCCCCTTGTTTTACGTGGGAAAACCTGGAATCCCCCTCCCAGCCCACGATTGGGCAGCAGCGCAATGCCCCTTACGCAGTCGGAAAATACACATGGCCTGACAAGAAACCCGGGGGGACCTCGGGGGGTTTTGGCCCCCAAGAGTGGAGGGAGGGTGAAAGAGCTCTGCCCATCCTTGCCAGTTTTAAAAAAAACCACCAAAAATGGTCATCGGAAAAGCCCTTGTCAGCAGACATTGTGGATCTTAGTTTGGAACGTTTTGGCACTCTAAACAACGGGGCCCGCCACGACGGAGGAGAGGACACAGATGCGGACACGGAGCCTTTCTCTCCGTCAAACCCCAAAAGGGGCCCGAATTTTTCACAATTCATCGGTCTTCATTAGGCAGTGGTTGGGGGGTCCAACAGTGCAAGGTTGCGCATCAGCTCCAGGTGCATCATCTCAGGCAAGTCGGGTTTGGGTTTGAAGCGTGCCGGAGGAAAGGGAGAAGGAGGAGGGGTATTCCTGGACCCCGACTTATCGACGTCCCTCCTTTGGAAAAGGTTGGGGCAATTTTAGGCGGAGGAGGAAAAATAGGGAAAACAGTTTGCTAGTGCCCCTCGACCCAGGTTTTGGGGAAAACAAGGCTCCATCTCTCACATATTCTTTGGGTGCTCCATTTCCTCCCCAAAATGATCCTCGCATTAAGGCCATCAAAATGAACAACAGTTACTGGGGGCCCCCTCCTGGATCCCTGGTACAAAACAAAACTCACACTTTCCTTCCACCCACCCAAATAAAAGTAAAATGCAGGGAAAGAGACCCTTTCTGATTGATCAACGAACACTGTTGCATCTCCTTTACTTTCCCCAAATGTCACGGTGGGAACAACATCAGCGACTACAGCAGTAGAGTGACAAGTACCGTACGGCAGAAACAGGCAAGGGGGCAGAAGCCTAATGGGTACCTCTGGAATCATTGTTTCCACCTCACCAACGCATCAATCAGGGCCACATCCAACACACAGAGACCACGAAGATCAGGGTGCACGACATCTCTCCAACACCGATTTTTTGAGGGTTTTCCGACCCAATAGACTTCGGGGTATCCAAAAAGGGACGAAGGGCCCACCGCCGCCACACCATAGAGGTGTCCTGCCCAGCAGCCACTCATATCTACGGACCGCAGCACAGCGGAGGATCATTACAGAAAAACGCACCCGGGCTTTCCCAGAAAATGTGGATCTTTTGGGGACTTCTTCAAGATGAACAAAAAGGATCTCTGATGATTTGTGGCCCCTTTTCCCGATTTTCCCCCGATTAGTTGCCGGTCTACTTCACATTCCTTTTCAAACAAAAGGTCCCCCGAAAAAGTTTTTAAAATACATTTCTTACGCAATTTTTATTTTTTTTTCCCAACAGTTCTTTTTTGCTTTTTTGCTGTGGGGAGACGTAAAAACACAATGTTTCATGACAACACCGTATTCCATTTACTCACTTTATTTTTAAATTTTTCGCATGTCAATTTTTTTGGGGGGGTCATTTGCTGTGAGATACACTATATTTAGGGCCTTTGGAACAGAAATGTGTTTTTAAGGCATTTCTCCCTCACAATTTTTAATAGGGGGCTGAAATCATATTTTTTTTTTTTGGGGTCATGTAGCTGTGAAAACACAATAATCATGGTCCCTTTTGGGAAAAAAATGTCTTCTAATTGGGATTTCCCCTCAAAGTTTTTAACAGTAACTGAGAATCATTTTTAAAAATTTTTTGGTCATTCTGCTTTGAAATGCAGCAATTACTACAGGTCCTATTATAAAAAAAGTTTTTTCTAACAACATTTTTCTTTACAATGTCCAAAGTGGGTCAAGGTTTATGCTTTTAACTTTTGGGGGGATTTTTTGCTTTGAAATGCCTATCACGGTCCATTAAAAAAAAGTTTTTTCTAACAACAATTGTTTTCTCACAATTGTCCAAAAAGGTCAAGGGGCATGCTTTGAAATTTTTGGGGGGGATTTTCTTTCAAATGCAGCAAAAATACAAAGGGCCATTATAAAAAAGTTTTTTTCTAACAGACATTTGTTCTTCACGATTGTCAAGGTGGGTCAAGAGTGAGGGGTTGTCAGAAACAGGAAAAGGTAGGACCGTTAAAGGGGCACATATTTAAAATACTTGTTTTCAAGATCTTTTCAAGCTATCAAACCCTGTAATTTAGACAACCCATTTAATACAATTAAAAAAAAAAGAAACAAAACAGGGGATTCCCTCCTATTTTAAAAATGTTTTTCTAGAATTAAACTACTAAAAAACTTGCATTACAAAATACTGGTAAAAAAATTCCCTGAATTTACAAGGAGGGCGGAAAACTTGACCAATTAGGTTTTCAGAGGACAGGGGATATGGAGCACGACAGATAACAAAAATACAGAGACAATTTTCCTCCGCACGTTGATAAAAAATGAAAAAAAGAATCCAAGAAAAAGGCACCTGGGGGGAACAGGGGCGTTAAACCCCTATATTTCCAATGAACCCAATTGGGGCCGCACTCAAAGGGGGGGCAAAATTTTCCCGGACATGGGCATATATGTCCAGTAAACTAAAATGGGGTTGAAAGACTCCAAAATTTTCCGGGACTTTTTTAATCTGTGGGGGCAGACATTTTTTTGGTCATTCTGCGTACGGACAGATATAGTTAATGTCCATTTTCAACTAAAATGGTGGTTCAAAGACCCCTTTTTCCCCGGGCACTTTTTAAATTTTTGGGGTCAGACAGATTTTAGGGTCATTCTGGGGTACAGGACAGATAAAAGTCAATGTCCCATTCAACTAAAATGGTGGTTGAAAGACTCCTTTTTCCGGCACTTTTTAAATGGGGGGGTCATGCCAGTTTGGGGCTCATGCTGTGGCCCGGACAGGTATAGTCAATGTCCATTGAAACTAAAATGGTGGTTGAAAGACTCCTTTTCCGGCATTTTTTGAATCTGGGGTCTTTGCAGGTTTGGGGCTCATGCTTTTGGCCCAGGACATGGTATAGCCCAATGTCCAGTGAAACTAAAAGGTGGTTGAAAGACTCCTTTTTTTCCGGCACTTTTTAAATCTGGGGTCATTGCAGTTTGGGGCTCATGCTGCGTTCCAGACAGGGATATTCAATGCCCCATTTTCAAGTAAAATGATGGTTCAAATCATACTGCCTTCTGGCACTTTTTAATTTGTGGGTGATGCAGTTTTAAGGGTCATGCTGTGGTACAAGACAGGGATAGTGAATGGTGTGCAATTGTTTTTCTGTGGCTTTTATAACCTAATTGTTGCCTAAAAATGTAGCACGTATCCATTTGACTGTTGTGGATGTTAATTCCAGCTTCCTCCAGCCCTGTTTGGGTGTAAGAATTAAGGTGTTTTGGCTCTCCCATAGACTTTAATGGCCCCATCGCCCCATAATCTACTATCGACTATCAACTATCTTGTCGATGATGGTCGACTATCGACCATCGACCGATATCGATGGCCAACGTAATCGCTCAACACTAGCCGCGAGATGTAGTCGCCACATCTCCAGTCCCCTGCCCAGACAGATTTTTCAGCATCTGTTCCAGGACATGAAGCAGTGGAATAAACGTTATTTATCCCGTAGTCCTGGCGACTGACAAATAATGTCGCTTCCTCAAATGGCCTCAGCAATTGGCAGGTGTCATGCATGTGCTGCCACTGGCTGACATCAAAGTTACACAGGTGAGTACTTCTGTCCGCCTGGATCATTAAAAAAATCGTTAATGGCCTTCTCTGTTCAACAGTCGGGCCAACATGTGCAGGCTGGAATTCCAATGGTGGAAACTTCGCATATCAGCATGTGTTGTGGGGGAGCCCCTTCTGCCGCTGCAACTGAGGAAGTTTTTGCCTGGGTTTGTAAAGGAAAGGGTGAAGTGCCCTGCACAGTTTCCTGGCCATTTCAGAATCTTCTGAAAATCGGTGGGAAAACTTTAGGAATCTTTTCACAATCAGATTGAACACGTGCGCCATGCAGGCCGCATGGACCATCCCTCCTCGGTGCAGCGCGGACACCATGTTCCTTCCATTGTCCCTTACCATGGTTCCGATTTGCAGTTGGCGCGGAGAAAGCCACACATCGATTTCTTGCTGCATGACGTGGAGCAGTTCCTCCCTTGTGTGACTTCGCACTCCGAGGCAAGCCAGGTGTAGAACTGCGTGACACTGCTGTGCAAGTAAACAAGTGGTATGATGGAGCAGCTCTTGTGGAGGCTGAGATGGGGGTGGTGGGGGAGGAGGAGGCGGACTTTGGCGCAGGAGCAGCAGTTTGACAACGTGGAGGAGAAATCGGCGTCTCCTGTCAAGTTGTTGGTGTGGCTAGGCAGGAAGCACATTCACCCAGTGAGCCAGAAAGGACATGTACTGGCCCTGACCGTAGTTACAGCTCCACACGTCCGCGCTGCTGTGCACCTTGAAACAAACTGATAAGCTCAAGGACTGATCCACCTTATTTTCTACATATTTGTGAAGGGCTGGTACTGCCTTTTTGGGAAAGAAATTATGGCTTGGAACTCTCCACCTCGGCTCGGCACAGGCCATTAATTCTCTGAATGGTGCAGAGTCCACCATTTGGAAAGGGAGGGACTGCAGTACCAACAACTTGGACAGGAGCACGGTCAGCTTCTGCACTTTAGGATGGTTGGACGCATACTGTTGTCTCTTTGCAATCGCCTCGTTGAACGACTGCTGGTGCCATGAGTAGCGAGGAGCAGGAGCATCTGGACTGGGAGATGATAGCAAAGAGAAACAGCTCCCTTATGCAGAGGTGGTGGAGCCTTGACTGGCTGCAATGGCATGCATGCCACTGGGCGCTGCTGCTGCTGTTGCTGCGGCCGCAGGATAGACCATAACATCTGAGCCACGTTTCTCCCAGGCCACCGGATGGTGACGCTGCATGTGGTGACGCAGGGCCATGGTGCCAATGTTAGCTCCCTCCTGCGATGTCCCCTTACTGTACTGCGACCTGTACCTGCTCCAGGAAGGTTTGTGCCACTGCCACTCGCAAGTGAAGAGCCTGCCACCTCTCTATCTGACATATTGTTTGTTCAAAAATTTACAGACTCTGTTTAATCACGATATCTGTGTATGATAAATACACACCCTGTATTTGACTCCAAATGAACCCACTGACAGGCTTGGGTAACCCTTGTATATAAACTTCGAAAAAGAAATGAGCAGCCAAAAATTAACTGGTATGTGGCGTGTTAAAACGACGTGTATTTTACTGACTACAACAGCAGAAACACGCTTAATTAACCTTCGGATATAAATTATGCTACAGGAAAAATTTCTTCTTTGGCGTTGAAAAACACTGTTTCTTTTACTGACTACAACAGCAGAAACACGCTTAATTAACCTTCGGATATAAATAATGCTACAGGCAAAATTTCTTCTTTGGCGTTGAAAAATACATACTTTTACTGACTACAATAACACAAACACGCTTAATTAACCCTTGGATATCAATTGCACTAAAGAAGTGAGCTGCCAAAAATTAACTGGTATGTGGCGTGTTAAAATGTCGTGTATTTTACTGACTACAACAGCAGAAACACGCTTAATTAACCTTTGGATATAAATTATGCTACAGGAAAAATTTCTTCTTTGGCGTTGAAAAACACTGTTTCTTTTACTGACTACAACAGCAGAATCACGGTTAATTAACCTTCGAAAATAAATTATGCTACAGGAAAAATTTCTTCTTTGGCTTTGAAAAACACTGTTTCTTTTACTGACTACAACAGCAGAAACACGGTTAATTAACCTTCGGATATAAATTATGCTACAGGAAAAATTTCTTCTTTGGCGTTGAAAAACACCGTTTCCTTTACTGACTACAATAGCACAAATACGCTTAATTAACCCTTGGAAATAAATTGCGCAAAAGAAATGAGCTGCCAAAAATTTGTGGATTGTAAAAACGCTGTTTCTTTAACTGAATACAACAGCAAAAATAGGCTTAGATAACCCTTGGATATTCAATGTGCTCCAGAACTGAGCAGATAGCATTAAAATGTATATGCAGCAGAATTGGACGCACACTGGACTTCAGTTCCAATACCCCACAAAATTAAAATTAGAACGTAAGAGAAGCAGTCTCTGAGAAAAGCTGTGACACCCCCCCAAAAATCGCTGTATAAAAGTTCCTTCTTTTGTGTGAGATCTCAGCTACTTGAGCTGCAGCAGCTACAACACGGCAAAGAGAGAGGAGTGTGAACTGCCAGCGTCGCGTCCGGACTTATATAGTGCGGTGACGTCACAGAATCCCGCCGGTCTCTGATTGTCTTCATCTCTGCACATGTCATTGAGGGTCCTCCTTTCTTCCTCCCAGAGTTCTTTGCCCCATGTAACGGCATGTGCTTGCTGCCATTTTATCAATTAAAAACACGCTTCGTTCCCGCGAATCACCCCAAACTTCGCCTTCGTTCAGAATCGAAGTTTTCCTGAAATTCTAAACGAATTCCACTTCGTTAGAATCAATTCGCCCATCTCTAATTGTAATAATACAGCTTTAATGAGTCATAACATTCACTGTCTATTCTGGGTAAGTGCAGCAATTACTCAATTTTAAAATTTTCTTTTACAACTAAGTGGGTTTTCTTTGAATTGACCATTTTTATTTTTTATTATAATGGTTTGATGTTAAAGTAATGTTGATGTATGTGACATTTTAGGGTCTGTTCTATTACAAACATCAGTTTGATAAGGAAACCAGGAAAAACTGCACTATATAGGTATAGTGATGTGCAAGTTTTTTAAAAACAGATTTATAATCTGTGTCGTCACTTTGTGACATCAAATCTTCAGGGATTCTATATTTAAATTGCATGGGATAGCCTGTTGGAGGTAGCTTAATGCAGCATATAAATTACAAATCCCAAAGAATTTCCACAGCATTCTCTACCTGTTTAGTTTCAGGCTCAAATATGGATGGTAAATCATAGGATAGTAGCAGGGCTGATTAATTAGTACCAGACCTTTCAGTTACTTATTACCTTTCTCACAGCCCAAGGCACATAACGACCAATAATCGATCTTATTATTGATCATGTTGTTCTTTTTTCATGACTTGTAATTTAGACTAAGGGAGACATGTATGAAGGAAGGCGCTTCAAAGTGAATTATCGTGTCTCATTTTCAGTGTATAATGCGCCTGAATCTATGAAAGTGTTTTTGTGTGCTCTTAAACGTCATCAAAGTTCAATGTGCCTCGTCTCAGAACTCGCAATAGTAATGTACCAAACATGTGTAAAGGCTATTGATAAGCGGGAAATACAAGAAAAGTCATTGGAATAGCATGTCAGTGAATAGAAACTATGGTACTGATCTTGCTTGGTGGACCACAGGTCCAAACAATACCTGTGCTGTGCTGGCTCTTGCTGTATGTAGAATAAAGGGTGAGAGCAGCAAAAAAACATTTCAAATTTAATGGAGTAAAAATTAAGAATTTTGAACAACAACATCAGTGGGTTATTTAAAGTAAAACTAGTTTTTGATTCTATTAATTTTAAATACATTTTATAGGAGATATTTCTATATTTTGGGGATATTGTATATTTTTGTATTAATATTATATGCTAACATTTTTATTATATTTAAAGAATTTAATTTTATATAGTTTGATAATAATCATAAATTACATTTTTATTATTGTACTGGTGTAAGTTGAGAAATAATGGCCATTTTGTGCCCTATAGCAAATCTAGCTCCACTTTGACTCTTCAGGCGCAGGCAGACCACATTAAAATAGGTTTGCCTGTTCGTGCAGTAATGTGCCTCGTTTTGCCGACCAGAACTCCCCCAGAACGTCCCCACATGTTAAGCACATTAAAAAGTGTTGAGTCTTGCAAACAATGCGTCTAAGGCTATGTTCTCACGGCATAATTGTGGAGCGTAATTACACCTCGCATTTACGCTGTGTGTTCGGCCCTATAGACATGCATTATTCACGGCGCGTAAACGCCGTGAATAATTGACATGTCACTTATCTCCCCCCGTGGCATATTGCACGAGCGGGGAGAGGAGGCGTTATCCATAGTTCTCTAAGAGAACTGTCGATTAATGTAATGACTGGGGTGCCTTTCGCCCGTATTTGAGCGCAGTACGGCGCGAAATATGGACCGAAATGTGCCCCATTTTAACCTGTGTGAACATAGCCTAACACATTCGTTTGGCACATTATACATCACAGCCTGCTTACTTTTGGAACAATTTATGCCAGAAAAGGTTGAAAAACCCTTTCATACATGTCTCCCTAAATCTTTTAATTTTTTTCACAGGCCAAGATATCCCAAAGACAGAAGTAGCTGTTCAAGAAGAAAAGCAAAGTATGTAGTTCTCTGCGTTATATAGCAAGTTATGTGTCATCTAAAAATGACCTTTTCTTTAAATTGAGCTTTGATGTCAAACTTATTTTTTAAGAATTGTTATTTTTTTCTTATTTTACATGCCTCTAGTTATATTTAAAAAAAAATCTTGAATTTTTTGCATCTTTCTTTCTGACCTCTAAACCTAGAATAATAATAGGCTGACACTCTCTGTGCTGTAGAAATCACATTTCAATATTCTCTTCACTATTATTACATGCAAAGAAATTAAATGAAATGTAATAATAAAATATAACACCAACATAAAGATAATAAATGATGGACACAGCTCATCTTTTCCTGTGTGACCTCTGCACAGGTCACACAGCATGTCTACAACCTTCTCCTGTAAAAGTCAATAAACACCTCCAGAGTACAATTTCCTCTGGTCTGTAAACAGCAGCTCAGGCAATTTGGTGGCCCCATGATTATGAACAAAAAAATCAAATAAAAAATCAGAAAATGTAAACATATTTTAAATTAAAATTTTTTATATTTTTTAAGAAAGAGTATGCATAATTATTCTGTTTTACTTAGTAAAAAAATGTAGGTGTTTAAATCCATTTAAGGAACCTAAGACTATGACTTAACAATTATAACAGATATGCGTTTCAGTTTAAGGATGTGCTAAAATTAATTTCTTAGCTGACTTGTCTGTGTCCAATATGTACAGTTTAATTAAAGGAAAACCCTTTTCAAATAATTTTACCATTAGGTTCTACATTCGAATTGGAGTAACTTTTTAAATAATATCTGTTACAGACCAATAAAATAAAAAAATAAAAACTATAGTCACCTTCCTCCATTTCAGCATTAGTTCTCTTTGGTCTCCTGTTTTCCTCCTTTCTGTTCCAAAAGGTACCAGATTTTTTGGACTATAAGACACACCTCGGTTTTAGAGCAGGAAATTAGGAGAAAAATTTGAAGCAAAAAGTATGGGCTGAAGATATATAGGTGCATGGTTATTACGGTTGAAAAAAGACACATGTCCATCAAGTTCAACCAAGGGTTGGAAAATGTGGGTGAAGAGAGGGAGATAAGGAGTTTTTTAAGCCTAGTTTCCCTTGCTGAGGAAGGCTTTGAAACCCATATGGCAAAAACCAACCTGCTCTAAGGAAGATTTAACCCCTCATCCCAGAGTTGCCATCAGACTGGATCTAGAATTTGATATGGCTACATACGTATTAATATTTTTTAGTTTCAGGTAGTTATCTAAGTCTTTCTTGAAACTTGCAACTGTTCCTTCTGTGACCAACTCCTCAGCCAGGATATTCCACAGATTTACAGTTCTCAGAGTGAAGGTTTTTCTCTTCTGGAGACTGAATCGTTTTTTCTCCAGCCGAAGGGAATGTCCCCTTGTCTTTTTCCATAATTTTTGCATGGCCCATTTAAAAATTAATCATGTCTCCCCGTAGCCATCTTTTCTTAAAACTAAATAAGTTTAATTCTTTTAACCTCTTTTAACCTCTCCTCAAAACTAAGATGCTCTATTTCTCTTATTAGTTTAGTTGCTTGTCTCTGCACTTTGTCTAGCTCCATTACATTTTTTCTATAACCTGGAGCCTAGAACTGAACAGCATATTCCAAATGAGGCCGCACCAATGATACAGTGGTATAATTACATCCCTGTCCCATGCGTCCATGCTTCTTTTAATACACGCCAATATCCTGCTTACATTAGAGGCAACTGATTGACATTGCATTCTGTTCTGTAATCTATGATCTACAAGATTGCCCAGATTTTTCTCAACAAGCGATTCTCCCAGTTTTTCTAGACACCACGGCGATTATGCCGCCTGTTTATCTGAATGAGGAACGATGCTCCCTTCGATGACTCCCTGCAACGTAATTGCAGGGGAGCAATTGGTTGTCATGGCAGCCGGAAGCCTCATGCGGGCTTTCGCAGCTGCCATGGATGCTATTTGCATTCATTTGACAAATTATGTTCAATGTGGATAAATGTAAAGTTCTGCATCTGGGTGCTAATAATTTGCAGGCATCATATGTCCTAGGGGGAAAAAAACTGGCAGAAAAGCTTGTTGAAAAAGATCTGGGTGTTTTTGTAGATCATAGATTACAGAACAGAATGCAGTGTCAACCAGCTGGCAACTGCTGCACAGTACTCAAATGTAGTTTGAATGTACTATCTCAGGCCCACAGGAGCCTGGAGTGCAGCAATGCACTAGACCCTTAAACCCAGCTGCCGGCTTCCCGCAACATCACTCCTCCCTAGCCTTCTGCTGGCCTGAGATAGTACATTTGCACTATAAGATGCACCCCATTTTCTTCCTAAATTTTTTTGGGGAAAAGTGTGTCTTTTAGTCTGAAAAATACGGTATGTCACCGCTGCAGTGTTTACAGGGCTGCAGTGGTCGTGTGCCTCTGCTTATCACTATTCAGAGCTGTTTACTTCCAGAGGGGAATCTACACAGAGGCACGTGACCACTGCAGCCAATCAGTGGCTGCAGCAGTGATGTCCCTTTCAGAAAATAAAGATGGTAAATGGAAGACCATGGAGTAGCAAAGGAAGTTGAGTAGCTTTCTTCACTATCTCTAGTGTCATTAGACATTATGGGCGACATGTATGAACAGGGCTGTGGCATTTTTTATGTGCTTTGAGCCAAATAAACTCATAGCTCTTTTCTATACATGTATGAATCATCATATGCCAAAACTTGACACAATCTGCACCAGACGCAAAACTTTTGAATGTGCCAACGATGTAAGAGCGTGTCGCACCCGAATCGTAGGATGCTCCAGAAATGTGCCACAGTTTGGCGTGAAACTGTCGTACAAATCTATCCCAGTTTTAAAGTGGCATGACAGGGACAATGTTTGGCGCATAGATTGTGAGACACTTGCATACAACAGTATGTAAGTGTCTCACAATTAAAAACAGAGGTAGAACTGGCGAATTGGCACTAGGTTCATACATGTCCCCTACATATGTAAAAATCAGTACAAGATAAAAACTACAGCCTATTTGCAGCTATGTTCAAAAACTACTGTTTAACTGAGGAATGTTGTCAATATTCTGTGCAATATTGGACTTAACCTTTTAAATTGGTCAGATATTTGCTCAGTTTCCATTATGCCAGAAAAATGTAAATGCATACTTGACTTGATCTAAGTTCATACTCAACTGGCCCGAAAGTATTTACATTATATTTACAGTAGTTACATATTACTATGTAGTGGCCTGTTCTGAAAAAATACCTGTATTTCAATATTCTTTATTGTATTAAAACCTATTTCTATCCCTCACAAATATTGATTTTTTTAAACTTTATACACTTTGATACTTTGCTTTGGAACATAATGTATGTATTCTGTACATTTTGCCTCCTAGACTTATCAAATGACACTTCCAGTATGTTGTTGTGACGAAATCAAATAAGAAGATTGCGTTAAATCTGTTCTTTCAGAATATAAATATGTTATTGTATGAGTAATTTTAAATATTTATCATTAATTTTCAAGTCCAGTTGACCTTAGTATATCGTTTCTCAGGGTTGCCAGTAGAGATGAGCGAATCGATTCTAATGAAGTGGAATTCGTTTAGAATTTCAGGAAAAAATTGATTCTGAATGAAGCCACGAAGTTCATGGCGATTCGTGTTAACGAATTTAAAATGCCCGCGAGCACATTGCGTGACATGGGGAAAAGAACTATGGGAAGATGGAAGGAACACCCTCAATGACATGTGCAGACAGGCAGCCAATCAGCAGCCATCCAGCTTCTGTGATGTCACAGCCCTTTAAATAGGGCAGCCATGTTCAATTTTGCCATTTGTCACTGTGTCTCGTATGCACAAGCATCTCTCTGTAGCAGCACTAGCTAGCACTCTGTGCAAAATACTTCCGATTTTCAAGTTACTGGCGTGAAACACCTTTCAAATACACAGATGTGTGTCATATACACACCTGTTCCTGAACCAGCATTTTTTATTTTGAGATATTGCTATCTGTGGCAAAGAGATCATTTTTTCACTTATTGTGGAGAACACTGTGTCAAATCCAGTGTGTGTATGTTTCCCCTACACACATCTGAAATCCATCCAGTTCAGTCTGTGGAGAGTGGAGAGGATGTCGGCAGTATTTTGCGTTGAAATCACTGATCATTTTGCCCTTCCTTTGATCCATCAGTGTCCGCTTTCAATCGGTCAATAATTCATCAGTATTGCTAAAGCCAAAAAGAAACAGGAGTTAATCCAAAAAAGAGATAACAAGTAAATGGAATATTTGCCTGTCTTCTGTGTTTTGTATCCACTCCTGATTTTGGCTACCTAATCATCAGACAATCCTGATGCAAACAAAGGACCATGTCATACTGGCCTAACAGCTTCTCCGAAGACACAATCAGTTGTGTTTGTCCTTTTCATTCCTTCTGACAGATTAAAAGAAGGGGAAAACCAAACATAGTAACATCATAGAGTGGTGGATGGTGGAAACAGCATTAGAAAACCACAGGGTGATCTAGTGAGAGAGTGGTCAGTTGGTAGCAACATTGGTAGTTTACAGAGTGGCACAATGACAGATTGTGGAGGTGGCAGCAGCATGAGTAGTTTACAGAGTGGCACAATGACAGATTGTGGAGGTGGCAGCAGCATTTGCAGGCCACAGAGTGGCACAATGACATAGTGTAGAGGTGGAAGCAGCATGAGTAGGCCAAAGAATGGCACAATTACAAAGTGAGGAGGTGGTGGCAGCAACAGCAGCAGCATCAGGACGGAGAGTAGCAGAATGACATAATCTTGAGGTGGCGGCAGCTAGGTGACATAATGTGGAGATGGTGGCAGCAGCAGCATCAAGCCAGAGAGTGACATGGTGACATAGCCTGGAGGTCACAGCAGCAGCAGCAGCATGAGGAGACCTGAGTGGTGAGGTGGCAGCAGTATCAGAAGGTTACATAATGGCCCAGTGAAGAGTTAGGAGGTGGGTGGCAATACCAGTCCCTCGTAAAGATGGTGGGTGGAGGAAGGAGCAGCTGACAGCAGATGTGTAGCATCAGGCGGGTGGCAGCATCAGAATAGTAGCTGAAGCAGGTAGCCAGAAGAATCCATACTCACAAGCTGTATTTCAAAAGTGTTTCACCTTATAAGTGAAAAAAGTAACTCTTTGGCACAGAGAACAATATCCCAAAATATTAACCTGCCTGTAATGGAGATGTGTGTATGTGAGAAATACACACACTGTATTTCAAAGATAGTTCACCACAATAAGTGAAAAAAGTAACTCTTTGTAGCTCTACATGTATCAGCATTTAACAGAACAGGTTCTGTCATAATCTGTGCAATCATCTGATGACGGTGTAAAAGGAGTGTACTCTTCGACGCTATAGTGGGATCTTGGCCCTCTGCTCGGTTCTTTCTGGCTGGCGCTGAGATTACCCTGTCAGACCTGCGTCCCCACTTCAGTTATTTGGTCAGTTTTAACCCTGTAACTTCCCAGATAAGTGAAGCGATTCTAAGAGCGGCGCCTGTCATCTGCTTGTCATACTAAATCACAGCAATGTTTCAATACCAAACTACACTCCCTATGCATATATCTGCATGGCACAATGTTCTACAACACCATAAGGGCTCTCTGCAGCCAGGAAATAGCTGTTTTTTAACATGATGCCTCACAAATAAATTGAGAACGAACCGAATTTTGGGGAAATATTTGACGAATCAACCCAATCAAATTTTTGAGAAATTTGCTCATCTCTAGTTACCAGCTCTCTGGAAATGCAGGAACACTTTTCATTTGATACAAATAAGTTGTGCTGGGTTCACACTGCATTATTCCTATTTCAGAGGGACAAAAAGTATCCCACACAGAAAGCATGCAAAAAGCATGTATATTTGACTAATATAGCAAATTTAGCCTAAATAGGAATATTTTTGTTTTATTGAATTCTATTGACCAGCCCTGGCTACATTGCAGTAACCATCGGGGTAACTATTTTCATGGTATCCCAACAAATGCCTTTGACATCAGGAATGACCCCATTTGAATTCAGCCTAAAATTGCTGATGTGGTCATTTTATTACCTGATCTAAAAGCAGTTTCAAAAATTTATATTTAGTATAAAATTTAATTTATCTATACAGTTTTAGCCAAGGGGGCTGAATTTTGGCCAAGTTTTCTGGAAAAAAAAAGAAGGGGGCTGGTACTTCTTTTTTTGTCAAAAGGGTGAAAAGCAATAACACAAACTGTAAGTTAAAGGTTTCTAAAAATAATACAGGTTAATTGCGCTAACCACTACTGTAGAATGTGATAACTGCAGAGTCTAGCAAGGAAGATCTGAAAGTTATCTTGTGAGTAATCTAATGAGTTCGGTAAAATAGTAACCTGGCTCTCCAACAAATGATTAAGGTGCAATGATGCTTAATGAATGCAAGTTGTGAAGCCTGCCCCATGAATAAATTAGAAGCCCTTTTATTTTATGTGAGATTTCCAAGAAAAACATTCAGTCACTGCATACATAAAAAGTTGTTTGTTTGACCTTTTGCTTTATAATTACAATCCAGAGTAAAATAATTGCAAGATTGTAGGTGTGAAAAAGTCTGGGTAAAATAGGCTCTGCATTTCTATTCTTCCCATTAAAAGCAATTAACTGTTAATATTTAGAGGGATTTTCTAACCCTTTAAATAGATTGCACATCTTATTAATGACACATAGGGAGACATGTATGATCGGGTTTTTCCCCCTTTTCCGGCATCAAATGCGCCAAATTGAGCCGGCTCCGATATCTAATGCGCCTAATGAATGTGTTAGGTGCCTCGTTCGTAAGACTCAACACTTTGCGCCTACCATGAGGGGGTGTTCTGGGGGCGTGTCGCACCCCACTCGTAATATTAGACACACATATGAATGTGGTTTGGCAAAACTAGGCGCATTACTATTTGGACAGGCAGACCTATTTCAGTGTGGTCTGCCTGAGCCTGAGGAGTCGAAGTGGAGCTGGATTTGCTACTAGAGCAAAAAAAATGTCCATTATTTCTCAACTTAAACCAGTACAATAATAAAAAGTAATTTATAATAACTATCAAACTATATAAAATTACATTATTTAAATTTAATAAAAATTTGTATCATATAAAATTAATATAAAAATATATAATATCTCAAAAGTATAAAAAGATCTCCTATAAAATGTATTTAAGGTTAAAAGAATCTAAAACTAATTTTACATTAAATAACCCACTGATTATGTTGTTCATATTTTTACATTTTAAATTTTTACTACATTAAATTTGAAATGTATTTTTGCTGCTCTCAGCCTTTATTCTACATACTGCAAGAGCCAGCACACCACAGGTCTTGCTGGGACCTGTGGTCCACCAAGCAAGATGAGTACCATATTTCTATTAACTGACATGTTATTCAAATGACAGGCGAGGTGCAATGAACTTTAGACACCATTTATGAATGCACAAAAACCACTTTCATACATTCAGGTGAATTTGACACTGAAAAATAGATGAGAAAATGAACTTCAATGCACCTAGTTCCATACATGTCTCCCATAGTACTAACCCTTTAATGGGGCTGTTCCACTAATACTCTTACCATATTCCACTTCTATACTGCACAGCAGGGAACTGCTGAATATCAGCGTTACCCACTCCTGAATTTGACTAATCCATGTGTCATGTGTATTTATTAAAAAGAAGGCCATGTAATGCTAAATGATCCCATATGGAGCTGACTGCAACTTGCCAGCTGATAATAGCTGATCATGAGGGCAATCATCTAATCCCTAGCCCTCAGAGATTAGATGATCGGTGGGCTACCATGGTGCTGATTTTTCATTCTTATTATTTTCAGATTCTATTTTTTTTATTGCCATTATATAGTAGCCTCTTGGAACCAAGTTTTTTTTTTTTAAATGAGATTGTTAAACTGAATATGTCTTACCATAGTCATATAACATGTTATGGCTGGATCCTTCTAATGGAGCCTTAAAATTTGTCTCAAACATAGTTTTACTGAACATTGTAAATAACACATAATAAACAATTATTTAGGCAAATGTTCGTGTTGTGTGTGAAAAGTAACATAAGCAAGCATCAGCTTCAGCATTCATTAACAAGCACGAAATTACAATAATTATTATTTTCTTATTATGTGCTTTAGCTGCTTTACAATGTTTGTAATGCTGGGACATGGTTTATTCATTAAAAACTTTTGTGTAAAACTTTATAGGCAAAATTCCATTATGCTTTAACTCCAAGACTCACAATTTTGTACTTTTTTTTTTGCTATGATAAGCAAATAATATTTTGTATTTAAAATGGAATGTAACATTGTCATTAGTGTTTCTATGGAAGGAAAATCTAAAGCGCAATGCCTGCAATGCTGTCATTGATTTTTACAGATACTGCGACTTAATTATTTGGAAGTATTTGTACAAAGGATCAATCCATTTAAATATGATTATTCCAATATTCTTATAAAGTTTATTTATAAAGCATGAACCGTTGTAATGTATCTATAGTATTTTACCTTTTTGATTTTTTTATGTTTTGTTAGAATGTTTGTAGAAACTATCATTGCCATCAGGAAACTATCAACACCCACAGGCTAGTATCTATTGATTGATGTAGATACTAGTTTTCTGAGTCTCATTGTAGGACTCTGAATAGACAATATTAATACAGTTAGATGTGCGTATGTGTAGATAAAATTCTCTTTTAGGCATTGAAGCTCCCTTTTTCAGATACAAAGCTCCAAATCACGTGTGTAAACCTTCTTATTATAGTATTCTAGCCAGAAGAAGACATTTTGGAGCTTATTTTAAACTATAAAATGACACTCTCTAATGTATACAGTAAAGTCCTCCAAGTGGCTGCTACAGACAGCAGGAATCAGGGGCATAGCTATAGGGGGTGCAATGGTAGCAGTATCATTATAAGTTGCATATAGTAGCTAGGGGTCGTTGTATAGATTTTCAGCTTGAACCAAAGAGCTTTAATTTACACCTCTTGCAGAATTCCTATAGTTTTATGTTAATAAGACAGATAAATCCTCAGTCTGATTAGAAATATTGCATTCTACCTTGTAAATTAAGATATAATGGGACAGGATGTTACTTTCAACAATTTACAGGGTGAAAATTAACTTAAAAGTACATACATATTACAAAGCTACTAAATTTTGTATGCTATGTTTATTAAATGGTCTGTTGCTACTCTTAAAGAATAAAAAACTCAATGAAAAAATGGTAATAATTGTTAATCTGATTTGTGGCCTTAAAATGGATTGACCCTCAACAAATTCTTTCTAACCTTAATTATTGATTGCATGTCATTATGGCTTTCTTCACACTGTGTTTTTCAGTGTCCTTTCCAGGTAAAAAGTTGTGGCGATCCTCTGAGCTACAGCTCTGACATATACAATAGCTATGATGGATGCCACTCAGTGACATCTGTCACATTTGGACAACCATGTTAAAAAGTGTATACCACATGGTATATGTATTTGACTCTGGAATAGTGCAGCAGGTTGTGCCATTACATATAGCATATAAATTTAAAAAGATATCACAACACATACCACAACAGCCATAAGAGACTGTAGAGCAAACATTGTCTCTATTAAACTATGTTTGTTCTATGTTATGTTCACATACACTCTATGTGCCAGACAATAAAGTGTGGTAAACAATGCTTTTGTGCCCGGCATAGCAAGCATATAAGAGCATGAAATAGCGTAGACATTTGTTCAAACAAGATTACATTTGCCCTGTAGCCTCCTATTGCTTCACTGCAGCAACCCTAGCGTATACCTTGGGATATCTTTTCCAAGGTGTCTAATGAATGCTGCATCTGCAGTTAAAGCCTGAAACATCAAGTCAAAGTATGCCTCCATGAGTAATGGTGGTTTGTGGGTGAGTTTACTGTATACACCAGAGCTTTCCCAGAACATACTGTATAGTAAATGGACACTGTGAAAGCAATGTGAAAAAAGCCTAAGGCTAAATTTCTGCATTAGCTATGTGTATAATATAAGAAGCTGTTGACTGTTTTGACTATAATTAATACGTTAAATCTTGCTTTTCTCATTTCCAATATGCAGACAAATTAACCTGTGTACATGTAGTACTTGTGTAATCAGATTAAAAATGCTTTCAAGTGCTTGTGTGTCATTGTTATTGAATTTTTTCTTTTTTTCTTAATTGCTTGCATAATTTTCATAAAAAAACAGGTGCTAAATAATTATTAGTAATGATGTATAATAATATGATACAATATGCTAAATTATTCTACTCATTTAATAATTTAAAGTTATTAAATTGAAGAAGAAACACCACTGCTAATTTTGGTCTTATATGTACTGTCATTATATGTATAAGTGTTATACAGTCACCTAGTATGGTGCCAATAGGCTGCTATACTGTACCCCATTTGCTTTTGACTTTATATAGAAATTCAGATTAATATGAAATGCGACATCTATACACCCTTATAATAATTTCCTAGATTACTGGCACGAAGGATTCTCTAGGACTGTTTCTCTGATGACTTATCCTTAGGATAGGTCAGTGTCTGACTGGTAAAGATCCAATCTCTGCAGACAAGAACAATGGCAGTGCTTCCATTGGCACAGACAGTTGTCCCTACAAGTATCTTTACCTGATACTGATGTGAATCGACAAGCTTTTCCATCCCTGTCCAGGATAAATGTGCTTGCAGGAGCGCGATGACTCCTTCATTGGGCTTATCTGCAGGGGTCCCAGCTAAACCCAAAATATTATATTAGTTTCATAGTTACATAGTATGGTCAAAAAACGACATATGTCCATCTGTCCAAGTTCAACCAGGGGTGGGGAAAATGGGGATGAACGGAGGGAGATAAGGAGTTTTTTAAGCTTAGTTTTCCCTACTGATGAAGACTTTGAAACTGTAAGGAACATTTTATTTCTGATCCCAGAGTTGTCATCAGATTGGATCTACGATTGTATACGGCTTCATAGATATTAATATTTTTTTGTTTCAGGTAGATATCTAAGCCTTTCATGAAACCACCACCTGTTCCTGCTGTGACCAGTTCCTCAGGCAGGCTATTCTACAGATTTACTGATTTAGTGAAGAACGCTTTTCTCCTCTGGAGATTCAATCCTTTTTTCTCTAGATGAAGGAAATGTCCCTTAGTCTTTTGAGGGGGCTTTACTTGAATTAATTTTTCCCTATACTTTCTGTAGGGGACATTTATATGCTTATATAAATTAATCCTGAATCCCGGAGGCGTCTTTTCTCAAGACTAAATAAGTTTAATTCTTTTAACCTCTCCTCATAACGAAGATACTTCATTCCCCTTATTAGAGCCAAGAACTGAACAGCATACTCCAAATGAGGCCGCACACATGCTTTATACAGTGGTAATATTACATCCCTGTCCCACGAGTCCATGCCTCTTTAATACACATCAATATCCTGTTTGCCTTAGAGGCAGCTGATTGACACTGCGTGCTGTTCTGTAGTCTATGATCAACAAGAACGCCCAGATCTTTCTCAACAAGTGATTCTCCCAGTTTTTGTCCCCCTAGGGCATATGGTGCCTGCAGATTGTTAATTACCAAGATGCAAAACTTTACATTTTTCCACATTGAACCTCATTTGCCAAACATCTTCCAAACTACACTACATAGTTTGGTGTCATCTGCAAAAAGAGAAACCGCGCTATTAATCCTCTCCACTATATCATTAATAAATACATTGAATAAAAGAGGATCCAGGGCTGTGCCTTGGAGCACACCAATTATAACAGGGGACCACTCAGAGTAGGAACATTTACCACCACTCTCTGACTATAATACGATAGCCAGTTTTTAATCCAGTAACACACTGTTATTTCTAACCCAATAGATTTTAATTTACCCAACAAATGTTTATGAGGGACAGTGTCAAACACCTTTGCAAAGTCTAAAAACACTATGGGCGACATGTATGAAGATCGGCGCATCGAGGCGGCCATTTTCACGTTTTTTTCTATGAAAACTGCGCCGTGCCCGAAGTGCACTCATAAATGCGGTGTAAAGTTCCTTGTGCCTCGCCTGTGTGTGAGGCGCATTGCGGAACTTAGGCGTAGAAGGAATGCGCCTAACATGTATTAAGTTTCTAGACAGGCTGGAAATCAGAGATAAATCATTAAGCATGTCAGTGAATAGACATCCTGCTTGGAGGACCACCAGTCCCAGCAATACCTATGCTGTGCTGGCTCTTTCTGTATTTACTAAATAGAATAAAAGGTGAAAGCAGCAAAAATACATCTCAAATTGACCAGCTCCAGCTGACAGGAGCTGAGGAGCTGATCTGGTCCCGCTTGTGTTGTCTGCACTTCTTATCTGATGACAGGGAACATGACTGAGTTTTCAAGGGACTGTGGAGAAAGATGTTGTGCCTTTTGTATAGAGAATCCACTGGTTCTAATGTTTTATTTGAGTACACATTGCACAACGCTCCCTGCTTCCTCAGAGTTGCTGCTCAGGCTCCCTCCCTCTCGTCTGTGAGGCTGCTGTGCTTTGTTTATAGTCTCTCCTGATCAGATTAAGAGGTAATGAACTCACTTCGTGGCAAAACCCCTTTAAGACATTTTATAGCTGATATTTCTTTCTTTTCAGATATTATATATATTTCCATTAATTTTAAATGAGAAACTTTTTCAATACATTGAAATCTTTTTTATACAACTTGCATATTTATCTTTATTAATTAATTTTAGTTACAAATCATTTTTATTATTGTACTGTTGTAACTGTAGACCTAGAGCACATTTTGCCCCATTAAAGTAATTTTTAGCTCCACTTCGCCTCCTCCGGCTCAGGTAGACCACATTGAACTAGGTCTGCCTGTCGGAGCCGTAATGTGCCTCACTTTGCCGACCCACATGCATACATGCATCGGAGATTTCGAATGTGGTGCGTCCCGCCCCAGAACGCCCCTTCATGTTAGGTGCATACAAAAGTGACGAAGCTTGCGCCTAACAGCGCATTCCTGCGTCCGACAGCGGAGATGACACAGTGAGGCGCAGTATACACCTGAAAACAGGCAAAAAGCCCAATCATACATGTCGCCCTATATTCTCAGCCGCCCCGCTATCCAGAATTCTACTCACCTCTCCATAAAAACTGATCAGGTTGGTCTGACAAATACTGTCCTTAGTAAAACCATGATGGTAATCACTTATAATTTTGTATTCAGCCACATATTCCTGTATATAGTACCTCAAACATATTCAATTATAATACATATATTTATTTGTATGGTACCACTATATTCCTTAACACCCTACAATTAAGAGGGTACATTTGCAAACACAATATGAAATTACAGAATAATGTTGGCGGAATAGTACCCTGTATGGTTAAATACTTGTTTGACCTATCTCTAATGTTATCCTTAACCAGGGTGTTTTAGGGGTTAACTTTTAGTATTGAAGGGACTTAAAGGGATATTCCCATTTCAGACATTTATGGCTTATTGATAAGAAATGCTATAAATGACTGTTAATTGTAGGTCCTACCTATGGGACCCACACTTTTCTTGAGAACTGGCCTTCATACTTCTCCTTGAAGAGCAGAGAGGTGGTCAGGTATTTGCAGTTCCTGACAATGTGTCTGAAACACCCTTAGAACAGTACGAAAAGTTCAGCACATGTGTGGCCACCTCTCTTTTCTGCACAGAGAAGTTTGGGAGCTTGTTCTAGGTCATTTGACATCAGGTAGGCCATCAGAAATTTATAATTTATATTTCCATCAGAACACACAGATTTTCAATATGCAAACAAATAATCTTTATTATCCAATATGTTAGTCACAGCATTCAAAATTAGTAAGTGATCTGGGTGAAGTAAATATCATCACGAAGTTAATATCATAAATCATAGAGCACGTCCCCAGCATTTCCACTCCAAAGACCTATGTCTAGGGAATCCCACATTGCTCAAGAATCCGCCCGGTGTGTAAGCCTAAAAAAAGACATATTTCCTACTGTGTTCATCCAGAGGAAGGCAAATATCAAGTGTCCTCACTTTAGAGAAAGAAATTCTTCCCAATTTCAAATTGAATAAATCCAAGAAAGATCATAGGTGGAGGAAGCTTGATGATACGGGGTTGATTGACAGCCAGAGGTGTTGGATACTTGATCCGGATCAATGATGATCTCAATGCTGAGCTATATGTGAGTATCCTACATGATAAGTTATTTTGTACACTTGAGTACTATGGGTATGAAAAGGACAACATAGTGTTCCAGCAGGACAATGATGCAAAGCATACATCCAGATTGATGAAGAAATGGTTACATTACAATGAAGTAGAGTTGCTACTAGGATTGTAGGATTGTCCCCCACAGTCCCGAGACCTTACCTCAATTGAACACTTGTGGGTTGAGTTGAAGAAAAAGCTGTATTTGTATCCAAGTGTGTCGCCCAGTGTGCACCAATATTGGGAACTTGTAGAAGACGTCTGGGATCAGATTTTGATCAAGACATGCTTGAATCTGATCGAGAGCATGCCAAGGAGGTTTCAGGTAGCGTTGAAAGGTGGATTTACAAAATATTAACAAAATAGTAAAACTTAAAATTAAGGGGCAACATGTATGAAACTTGACACTGACAAGCCAGTTCTTAATCGATATAGAGTATGGAATGCGACAGTATGTAGAAACCTATTGTATGTGGGTTCATAAATCTGGTATGTGGTATGCCTTGCTAGCATAGTATAGCATCTTTGACGCATAGCATATCTTTTCCTCATTCAAAAGTGTCGTGCTTGGTACAAGTTTTGGCTTAAGATTGTTCATACATCTATAGAACAGGGCTACAAGTTTTTTTGGTGAAAGATATGCCAAAAAAATTATGCAGCCCTGTTCATAAATGTTTCCTTAGATTTTTAGGAGTAGAACAGTAACAATACAGTTACATGTTAAGAATCTGCATAACTAAACATTTGCTAAATAGTTACAAGTAAAATTTATGTATGAAATAGTCAATATGATTTTCAGTAAAATGATGATAGTTTCACATTCAGAAGTCTACTGAATGGTGAGGTATGGAGTCAAAAGTTCAAAACATTGTTAGCCTTTTTGCTTGTCAATGTATGGTGAGGACATTTTTTTAATAGATTTGTTCTCCTGATCAGTCTCTACAATACCTCCCTTCAAATGGCCAACATTGTCAGTTGAAATTTATTTACTATTTATATAGTTAAAAAATATTTTAGGGTTAGTTTTACTTTACTTACCAACAGGGGCGTAACTAGCGAAGCCAGGGCCCCCACGCAAACTTTTGGATGCCCCCCCCCCCCTCCTTCGCCCACCTCCCTGACCACGACCATGTACCAGGACATGCTAATGTAGATAATACAAGGGGCAAATACCTCACAATACATCTCACCATCATACTGCTACCAATCAAATCCCACTATACTAAGACCAGCATTACCAATAACGCTATTACATAAGGACCTGATTATACCGCCAGAACACGACCACAAATTACCACCACATAGTGACTGAATAATACCCTACACTATTACTGATCAGTCTACAAAGACCAATACTGTCTAATGATAATAATATATAATAATATAGTGACCATATAGTGGTATATACCAGTGTACACAGGCTCTGCAGACTGTATATTACTGCCATACAGTGACCATATAGTGGTAGACACCAGTGTACACAGTCTCTGCAGACTGTATATAACATCCATATAGTGGTAGACACCAGTGTACACAGGCTCTGCAGACTGTATATTACCTCCATACAGTGACCATATAGTGGTAGACACCAGTGTACACAGGCTCTGCAGACTGTATATTACCTCCATACAGTGACCATATAGTGGTAGACAGCAGTGTACACAGCCTGTGCAGACATATAAGTGATTATAGTGCAGTTACATCTTGCGACTCATAGGTGACGTTTCTCTGACCAGTCGTTGACGTTCCCCTTTGTTCTGCATCCGGTCCAGTCCGCCATCATGATGACATCTCCCGACCACTTGTCCCTGCAGATTTAGATACAAATATCTTAGAACTGACTTTTCCAGCACCTGCCCCCCTGGCTATATGGGGTCCATTTAGGCAGGCAGGGTTTAGATAGGATATATGGGGCCCCAAATAGGCAAGGTTTAGGTAGCCAATAGAGTGCCCATATAGGCAGGCAGGGTTTAGGTAGCTATAGGGAGCCATACAGGTAGACAGGGGTTAGGTGGGCTATAGGGGCCATATAGGTAGGGTTTAGGTAGCTAAAGGGGCCCCATATAAGTAGACAGGCAGGCTTGTGGGGGTATACAGGCAGGCTTGTGGGGGTATACGGCAGGCATGTGGGGGTATACGGCAGGCATGTGGGGGCTGTATAGGCAGGCATATGGGGACATATAGGCAGGCATATGGGGCGTATAGGCAGGCAAGCATATCGGGGGCTGTATAGGCAGTCAGGCATATAGGGGGCTGTATAGGCAGGCAGGCATATAGGGGGCTGTATAGGCAGGCAGGCATATGGGGGGTATATAGGCAGGCATATGGGGGGTATAGGCAGGCATATGGGGGGTATAGGCAGGCATATGGGGGTACAGGCAGGCATATGGAGGGTATAGGCAGGCATATGGGGGAGTATAGGCAGGCATATGGGGGGTATAGGCAGGCATATGGGGGGTATAGACAGGCATATGGGGGGTATAGGCAGGCATATGGGGGTATATGCAGGCATATGGGGGGTATAGGCAGGCATATGGGGGGTATAGGCAGGCATATGGGGGGTATAGGCAGGCATATGGGGGGTATAGGCAGGCATATGGGGTATAGGCAGGCATATGGGGGGTATAGGCAGGCATATGGGGTAGGTAAAATAAGAAATCCCTTACTTACCTCGGTCCACACTCCCCTGATGCGCCGATCGCTCCAGTCTGCTGCTCTCCCTGCAGCCTCTGCGCTCAGCGCGGGCGACGGGTGATGTGACGTCACCGCGCGCCCACGTGACCACAGAGCGCCGGCAGGGGAAGTAGCAGAGCGGAGCGATCGGCGCTCCGTACTGCTAGCTCCGGCCAGCACTGCCTCTGTACGCTCGGGCTGGAGGGCCCGGGCGTTCAGAGGGAGTATACGCCGGGCCCCGCAGCTCCCCGCCCGCCGCAGTGAACTATTAAGTTCACTACCGGCGGGCCCAGGAGCGGCATTACCGGGGTAGCGGACGCGGTAGCAGCTGCCCCGGGGCCCCCCTAAGCGCAGGGGCCCCGTAGCAACTGCTACCCCTGCTACCCTGGTAGTTACGCCCCTGCTTGGCAATATGCCCTTTTGTCTCCAGCATTGTTGTCTTTATCATTTTGTACCTAATTTATTTATTTTTCTTTGTAGTTTTTAGTGTTTTTATTCAACCATTAAAAAATATGTCACTGCAACTTTTTTTTTATCTTTTCTATCTACTGGCTTACATGGTACAAAAAAAAATTTTTTTTCTTTATGTTGAAACTAAACTTAAAAGTGCCAGAAACCACACATTCTGCTAAGACCCTGTTTGTATGTCTAGTCAATTAATCATTATTTTTCCTCCAATGTAGCCCAAAAACTCTAGGGGAAATTGGTGAAAAAAAATTATCCTTTAGTTTCCTATTGGAATAGATTTGTGTCTATGTGTGCTCGATGTTTTCTTAAGCCAGATAGAAAGACATTGCATGCAGAAGTGTGTGAGTAGTCATCACGTGTCCAGCTGGGACATAAAACAATTGACCAGAAACAACTAATAATGATGAACTCAGTGTAATATTAACATAATAAGGTCTGTAATTAACAAAACAGACATAATATATTATGAGAATGTTATGCAATAAGACAAATTTTATTAACCATACATATATAGTCACTCATTTACATACTAAACAGGACAAGAATTGTTTCCTAATCATTGAAATGACCACATGGACATTACAATAAATAACATTAATTGTGTTTTAAATAGAATTTTATTAAAGCTATAATCAGTGATTAGTAGCTGGTTTAGTGCACCAATATTAATGATGCACATTTCAATAATGAAATGGTAATTGTATGGAGTTTTTAATACAAAAATCCCAGATTACCATGAATGTCTTTATATTAACTGTTTCATCACATCTCTCTCCCAATGTTTAGTGCAGTACAGTTTTAGTGATCCAACAGCATGATTTAGTACAGCTTCAAGTAATTTTAAATATTAATTGTTTGGTTTTTTTTGTTCATGTGACTGATATTCTAGGGCCACATGTATAAAACTGTTTAGGTCTAAAACTCACTCTTTTGCCCATATTAACCTTTGGGCAAAAAAGTGAGTTTTAGACTTAAACAGGTTTATACATGTGGCCCTACGAGTTTATACACATGGTTTTGAAAGCTTCAAGGAGGTGGAAAGAGTTATTAGAGTTACAGTATGTACTATGAAGTCAGAGGGGTATGGTGCTATGTAGAGTGCCATATGTTGGAGATATTGCACCTTAGGTGCAATACCTCTGAGTAGAATACCTCCATAATGTGGCATTCAATAAGGGTTGCCATGGTTTATTTTATTACATCTCTTTGTGCCTTCATCTGAAATTAAAGTTATAGGTACCATAGGGCCCTATAATTATTCTACATACAACTTAAGGTTTGAAAACAGCCATGATATGCAACACCTTCTTATAAGGAAGACAACTGCTCAAAGAAAAGCTAGCATGGTAGTCAGCTGATAGTTGTGGGTCAAGCTTTAGAGACCCCTAACTGTTATCACCAGTTAAACCAGCCATACATGCAGTGGTACATGGCAGCCATTCAGATTATAGAGGGACATATGAACACCCCCACATATGCATTTTCAAAGCAATCCATACAATACGTATAGTTCCTTGAGAGCCAGCTATAGACACTGTTTTAACAGTATTTCTGTGAAAGATGTTGTTTATAAAAAATAGGACCAAATACATGAACTACAAAATAAATCAAATGTACGCACTTTTGCACTGACCACTGATCCAGTATTGATGCTCTGGCAGTGTTTCTTGTCTCTGTTTACTTGCGGGTCCTCTGAATAGCATGTGACTACTGCAACCACTCCTTGGCTTCAGTGAAGTGGTCACGTGCCAGCCACTTGACATCATTGATCAAAGGTATCAACAGAGATTCAATGCTGGATTGGCAGTGAGTGCAAAGGTGAGTACTTTTTTATTATTTTTTTTATTCCATGCATTTGGAGCCTATTTTTTTTTTATTCAGTTGGAAAACCCCTAAGTGTTGAAAGAATAACACTTAAAAACAGCAAAAAAATTTCACTGAACTTAATTGTCATTAAACTTTTGTGCGTGGTTATAACTTAGCGAAATACCTTGTATAGTAGTATGTTATGATTAGAGATGGGCAAATTGATTCTAACGAAGTGGAATTCGTTTAGAATTTCAGGAAAACTTTGATTCTGAACGAAGTTGAAGTTTGGGGTGATTCGCGGGAACGAAGCGTGCTTTTGATTGATAAAATGGCTGCGAGCACATGGCGTTACATGGGGCAAAGAAGTCTGGGAGGAAGAAAGGCGTAGCCTACATGACATGTGCAGAGATGAAGCCAATCAGAGACCGGCAGGATTCTGTGACGTCACCGCACTATATAAGTCCGGGCGCGACGCTGGCAGCTCATACCGCACTCACTGTACTGTGTAGGGAAGGTGCTGTCACCGCCACCGCTGCTGCTGCTTATGATATCTCATACTAAAGAACACACTTTTATACAGCGATTGTTTGGGGGTGTCACTGCGTGTCTCAGAGACTGCTTCTCTAATTCTGATTTTGTGGGGTATTGGAGCTGAAGTCCAGTGTGTGTCCAATGAAGCTGCATGTACATTTAAATGCTATCTGCTCAGTTCTTGAGCACATTGAATATCCAAGGGTTATCTAAGCCTGTTCCTGTTGTATTCAGTTAAAGAAACAGCATTTTCACAATCCAAATACCACTTCATTTTTGGATGCTCATTTCTTTTGCGCAATTTAGATCCAGGGGTTAATTAAGCGTTGTTCTGCTGTTGTGGTCACTAAAAGAAACGTTCCTTTTCACTACCAAAGAAGAAATTTTGCCTGTAGCATAATTCATAACCGAAGGTTAATTACAAGTTTTTCTGTTCTTGTGTTCCATAAAATACACGCAGTTTTAACACGCTACAAAGCTGGTAATTGTTGGCAGCATATTTCTTTGGTGCAATTTACATCCATGGGTTAACTAAGCATTTTTCTGCAGTTGTACTTAGTAAAAGAAACGTTCTTTTTCACCGCCAAAAAAGAAATTTTGCCTCTAGCATAATTCATAACCGAGGGTTAATTACAAGTTTTTCTGTTGTTGTGTTCCGTAAAATATATGCCGTTTTAACACGCTACAAAGCTGGTAATTGATGGCAGCATATTTCTTTTGCGCAATTTACATCCAAGGTTTAACTGAGTATTTTTCTGCAGTTGTACTTAGTAAAAGAAACGTTCTTTTTCACCGCCAAAAAAGAAATTTTGCCTGTAGCATAATTCATATCCGAAGGTTAATTAAGCCTGTTTGTGCTTTTAAATTCAGTAAAATACAGCTTTTTTTAAACGTCACATACAAGTAAATTTTTCCTGCCCATTTGTGGAGCGCAATTTATATCCAAGGGTTATCCAAGCTTGTTAGTGGGTTCATTTGGAGTCACATACAGGGTGTGTATTTATCATATACAGATATCTTCATCAAACAGTGTCTGTACATTTTAGAACAAACAGTCAGACAGAGAGGTGGCAGGCTCTTCACCTGCGAGTGGCAGTGGCACAAGCATTCCTAGAGCAGGCCCAGGTCGCAGCACAGCAAGGGGATGTCGCAGCATGAGTCACTCGGTGAGGCCACAACTGCCGCTGTCATCTAGAGGCCGTGTGCTGAAAAGCAACTGAAGGGTTCTTGATTGGTTGACTAGGTCATCCACTTCCTCCCAGATGACATCTGACAACCGCAGCCAAGAGTCGGTGGGAACGTCAGACACAACCCTTAGTTGGCATGGCCGGGAGCGGGTCAGCGGCCCTCACCTGTCCTCAACCCGCCTCTTTCCCATCTGGTTCCCTCAGCCAGAGATCTACTATGTGGTCTGGGCTCAGCGCCACTATATAGCGAGGATGAACAATTTGAGGAGGGCAGTCAACATCTACTTGGCAGCGAAGAAATGGGGCAAATATCCCCTGCTTCTTGCAGTAGGCGGCAAAGTATAGATGTGGAGATGGGAGTGGTATGGGAGGTCATGTTGTGAGAGGTCAGCCTCTGCATACCAAGATGAGGACAGCAGTGACGATGAAACACAAATTGATGATGATGTAGTCACTCAGTGCGGAGCGTTGGCGGTAAAATCAGATACTCTGCAGTGTGGCAGTTCTTTGCTAAGACACCGGAGGAGCCAAATATGGGTATATGTAGAATCTGTGGGCAGAAAGTGAAGCGTTGCCATGGAGCTAACGTTGGCACCACGGCCCTGCTTCAACACATGCAGCGTCACCATCCGGTGGCCTGGGAGAAACGTGGCTCAGATGTGGTGGTCCATCCTGCCGCCGCAGCAACAGCAGCAGCAGCGCCCCGTGGCACGCAAGCCATTGCACCCAGTCACGGCCCCACCACCTCTGCAGAAGGCAGCTGTTTCTCTTTGCCATCATCTCCCGGTCCAGATGCTCCTGCTCCTCGCTACTCGGGGCACCAGCAGTCGTTCAGCGAGACGATTGCAAAGAGACAACAGTATGCGTCCAACCATCCTAAGTTGCAGAAGCTGACCGTGCTCCTGTCCAAGTTGTTGGTACTGCAGTCCCTCCCTTTCCAAATGATGGACTCTGCACCTTTCAGAGAACTAATGGCTTGTGCCAAGCCGTAATTTATTTTAAAAAAAAGGCAGTACCAGCACTTAATAAATATGTAGAACAGAAGGTGGGCCAGTCCTTGAGCTTATCGGTTTGTTCCAAGGTGCACGGCAGCGCGGACGTCTAGAGCTGTAACTACGGTCAGGGCCAGTACATGTCCTTTACGGCCCACTGGGTAAATGTGCTTCCTGCCCAGGCACACCAACAACTTGGACAGGAGACGCCGCTTTCTCCTCCACGTTGTCAAACAGCGGCTCCTGCGCCAATGTCCGCCTCCTCCTCCTCCACCACCACCACCATCTCAGCCTCCACAAGTACTGCTCCATTATGCCACATGTGTAGGACACAGCGGTGTCACGCAGTTCTACACCTGGCTTGCCTCGGCGAATGAAGTCACAGGGGAGGAACTGCTCCGCGTCATGCAGCAAAAAATCGATGTGTGGCTTTCCCCGTGCCAACTGCAAATCGGATCCATGGTGACGGACAATTGGAGGAACATGGTGTCCGCGCTGCACCAAGGAGGGATGGTCCATGCGCCATGCAGGGCGCATGTGTTCAATCTGGTTGTGAAAAGGTTCCTGAAGTCTTCCACTGATCTTCAGAAGATTCTGTGCATGCACTTTATCCATTCCTACAAAGCCAGGAACACCCTCCTTGATTTGCAGTGGCAGAACGGCCTCCCCCAACACACTCTGATATGCGATGTTTCCACCCGTTGGAATCCCAGCCTGCACATGTTGGACCGACTGTATGAACAGAGAAAGGCCATTAAGAATTTTTTGATGATCCGGGCGGAAAGGAGTATTCCCCTGTGTAACTTTGATGTCAGCCAGTGGCAGCTCATGCTTGACACCTGCCATTTACTTAGGCCATTCAAGGAGGCGACATTATTTGTCGTTATTCGCCAGGACTACGGGATGAATAACGTCTTTCCACTGCTTCATGTCCTGGAACAGATGCTGAAAAATCTGTCTGGGCAGGGGACTGGAGACGTGGCGACTACATCTCGCGGCCACTTGAGTCCGGTGGGGACTGAACTGGAGGAGGAGGAGGACATTGGAGAAGAAGCATTTTCTGGTGAAATGAGTGGATTTTCTACCCAGGTGACAAGAGAGGAGGAGCAGGAGCAGCTGGAGGAGGTAGATGGAGATGAGGAAGACGAGGCAGATGACCCGCAAGCACCGTGGCCGTATACAGTGGAGATGGAGGCAGGGAGCCCTTCGGAGTCACTTGTGCAGATGGCCCACAGCATGCTGATTTGCCTGGCTAGTGACAGCCGAATAGTCACCATCCGGCAGAGGGATGACTTCTGGCTCTCCACCCTATTGGACCCTCGCTACCGGTCCAAAATGGGAGCCTTTTTCCCAGCTACTGAGAGGGAGGAATAACTCAAATACTATAGGGAAATCCTCCGTAGTCAGTTGGCCGCTGCCTATGTGCGGCATCGTCTCTTCTCTGACAGGTCTGACTGGGGGGTTCTTCAGCGCTCACGTACTACTGCCGCGGCTGCTAGGGGAAGGTGGGGGGTAGGAGCAGTACCAACTCCATCAGCAGCAACCTAAGTCTGGAGTCACTGATGAGCAGCTTCCTTCACCCGCCTAGTGAGGAGGGAAGTCGCCAGCAGCAGCAGCAGCAGGACCTGGAGCAGTCCCTGAACCAACAGGTGGTGGCCTACTTGGACAGCACTCTGCCACCCCAGTTAGAAGATTCGCTGGACTACTGGGCAGCCAAACTGGATGTGTGGCCGCAATTTGCCGAGTTTGCAGTGGAGAAGCTGTCCTGCCCGGCCAGTAGTGTGCCATCAGAGCGGGTGTTCAGTGCGGCGGGGGCCATCGTTACCCCAAGGAGAACCTGCTTGTCCACGGGAAGGGTGGAATGACTGACCTTTGTCAAGATGAATCAGGCATGGATCGGCCAGGATTTCCACACACCAATGCCTTAGGCGTCAGACTACATCAGCCAAGACGCCTCACCCAAACTGTGAGAAATGAGTCTAGGTTCAAACTACTTGCCTCAGCCACTATTCTGATGATGCCACACATCTGCTGACAGTTTCTCCATCTGCCTACCACCATCTTTACCAGGGACTGGTATTGCCACCCACCTCCACACTCTGTCATTGTGCCACTCTATGACCTCATGCTGCTGTTGCTGGTGCCGTGACATCCACACTGTGTCATTGTGCCACACTCTGACCTCATGCTTCTGGTGCTGTTGTTGCTCCTGCCGTCACCTCCACTCTCAGTCATTGTGCCACTCTGTGGCCTAATACTGTTTTGCCACCTCCAGAATGTCATTGTGCCACTGCCTGACCTCATGCTACTGCTGTGGCTGCTGCCGTGCAATCCACACTGTGTCATTGTGCAACTCTGTGTCCAACTCCTTATTTTGCAACCTCTAAAAAGTCAGTGTACCACTGACTGACAACATGATGCTGCTGTGGCTGATGCCGTGCTCTCCACACTGTGTCATTGTGCCACTCTGTGGCCTACTCCTGTTTTTGCCACCTCCAGAATGTCATTGTGCCACTGTCTGACCTCATGCTGCTGCTGTGGCTGCTGCCGTGACCTCCACACTCTGTCATTGTGCCACTCTGTGGCCTCATGCTGCTGCTACTGTTGATGCCATGACCTCCACACTGTGTCATTGTGCCACTCTCTGACCTCATGCTGTTGCTGTGGCTGCTGCCATGACCTACACACTCTGTCATTGTGCCACTGTCTGACTTCATGCTGCTGCTGTGGATGCTGCCGTGCCCTTCACAATGTGTCATTGTGCCACTCTGTGGCCTACTCCTTTTTTTGCCACCTCCCGAATATCATTGTGCCCCTGTCTGACCTCATTCTGCTGCTGTGGCTGCTGCCGTAACCTCCACACTGTGTCATTGTGCCACTCTGTGGCCTACTCCTGTTTTTGCCACCTCCATAATGTCATTGTGCCACTCTCTGACCTCATGCTGCTGTGGCTGCAGCCGTCACCTCCACACTCTGTCACTGATGTTGCCACCTGAGCCCTCAGCTTATTTTTTTCCAGCTGTCGCTGCCATGACTTTATCAGGCTGCATTCCCGCTTCAGTTTTTTGGTCAGTTTTGCCCTCTTAAGTGCCCAGGGAATTTTATAGTGAAGCGATTCTAAGAGCGGCGGCAGTCATATGCGTGTCATACTAAAACACAACATTGTATGAAGACCAAACCAAGCTTCCTCTGCATATTTAAGCATGGCACAATGTTCTACAGCACCCTACAGGCTCTGTGCAGCCTGGAAATAGCTGTTCTTTACGCGATTCGTCCCAAAGCAATTCGGACCGAAATGAATTTTGTCAGAAAAGTCAGCAAAGTCACCGAATCGAATTTTTGAGAAATTCTCCCATCTCTAGTTATGATATGCAGCTGAAAAAAAGATATTTAATGGTTCTATAGTAGTTAATATTTTCTTTAGAGGCAGATCTCTATTATAACTTGCTTTAATATAGAATATATTTAATATGAGAGTAAGCAAAATAAGCTAAGCTGTGGTCGATTTTGTATTTCTTTATCTGCCAGTCTGTTGACTTACTTGTTATATGCATCTACAAAAAGGAGGACAAGGGAATAAACACATTTCCACTGGCGCTTTATTAACAAACTCATGTTAACCGATGGCCTTGAAAATTCAATATTGCTTGAGTCCTGCACTAAGTGAATGAACGTCTGACACATGTTTGCCTAATGGTCTTGAAAATGTTACATCATTTAAGTTGCTTTGTTTTGCTTGCTGGGCTATCAGCCAAACACGTGCGGAGCATTAACACATCAATCAAGCCTTTCAATGCTGTTTTGCTGATACACAGAACTTGCCAACAACAGAAATACAGTTTTGCCCATCAGGCCAGTACTAGCTTTTCATCATGTATGAGAAGAACCCTTGTAATAATATTTTTAAGTGTTTGTAATTAATCATTAACAAAGCAAAAATAGAAAACAAACTCACCAAAATATTCATCCATGGTCGTATAGAGTGCCATTCAAAAACTCGCTGACCTTAGAGAGGGACAAACTGAAAAACAAAAAAAAAGATGAATGAAAGACACTATAAATATATAAAATGTATAAACTTTATTTGAAAAGTACAGGCATCTTATAAAAATTCATATAGGTACGGGTCAAAAAAACAATAGCTTACATGTTTTGAAAAAAGAGGTTCTAGCTATTAGCCTATATTCACCTGGAATTAACTTTTGGAAGAACAAGTAGTAGAACAGTGAAATACCAGTACTGATTAACACACATGTAGAAAAAAAGTCACAAAATACAGTATATATACAGTATACATACAGTATATATAATTACCACATACAGTTGAAACCTGACGTTTACATACACTATATAAAGACTCATAGGCACGTTTTTCTCACTATCTGGCGTGAAATCAGAATAAACCTTACCCGTTTTAGGTCAATTAGGATTACCACAATTATTTATATTTGCCAAATGCTAGAATAATCAGAGAGAGAGAACTTTTTAAGGCATTTTTCTTACTTTCTGCAAAGTCAAAAAGCTTGAAACCTAAGAATCCAATCCCAACTGTGAAACACGGGGTATTCAGCATCATGTTGTGGGGTTGTTTTGCTGCAAGAGGGACTGATGCACTTCACAAAATAGATGGCATCATGAGGAAACAAGATTATGTGGCAATACTGAAGCAACATCTCAAGACATCAGCCAAAAATGTAAAGCTTGGGCGGAAATGAGTCTCCCAAATGGACAATGACCCAACTCATACTGCCAAACTGGTTACAAAGTGGCTTAAGGATAACCAGGCCAAAGTTTTGGAGTAGCCATCACAAGCCCTGATGTCAATCCCATTGAAAATGTAAGGGCAAAGCTGAAATGCAGGTGCAAGCAAGGTGACCTACAAATGTGGCTCAGTTACATCAGTTTTGTCAGTAGGAATAGGACAAAATTCCTACCAACTATTGTGAGAAGCTTGTGGAAGAATATGCAAAATATTTGACCAAAGTCATGCAGTTTAAGGGCAAAGCTACCAAATACTAAATGAAATGAATGTAAACTTTTGACTTTGCAGAATAATAAAAATGCCTCTCTCTCATTATTCTGGCATTTGGCAGATCTAAATAATTTTGGTAATCCTAATTGACATAAAATGGGTAAGGTTTATTCTGATTTCATGTCAGATAGTAAGAAAAACATGCATATGTGTCTTTTTACATAGTGTATGTGAACTTCTGGTTTCAACTGTATATAAAAAGACACATATGCATGTTTTCACACTATCTGACATGAAATCAGAATAAACTGTAAACTGTAAAACTGTAAATGTTTTATGTCAATTAGGATTACCAAAATTATTTAGATCTGCCAAATGCCAGAAAAATGATACAGAGAGAATTTTTTAAGGCATTTTTATTCCTGTCTGCAAAGTCAAAAGTTTACATACATTTCATTAGTATTTGGTAGCATTGCCCTTAAACTGTATGACTTGAGTCAAACGTTTTGGATATCCTTCCACAAGCTTCTCACAATATTTGGTAGGAATTTTGGCCCTTTCCTCCTGACAGAACTGGTGTAACTGAGCCATATTTGTAGATCACTTTGCCGCAACTGCCTTTTTTTCTTTGCCCATAAATTTTCAGTGGAATTGAAATCAGGGCTTTGTCATGCTCACTCCACAACATTGACTTGGTTATCTTTAAGCCACTTTGTAACCAGTTTGGCAGTATACTTCGGGTCATTGTCCATTTGGAAGACCTATTTCCGCCCAAGATTTAACTTCCTGGTTGATGTCTTGAGATGTTGCTTCATTATTGCCACATAATCTTTTTTCCTCATGATGCCATCTATTTTGTGAAGTGCACCAGTCCCTCCAGGAGCAAAACAACCCTACAACATGATGTGCCACCCCAGTGTTTTACAGTTGGGATGGGGTTCTTAGGCTTCCAAGCTTCTCCCTTTTTCCTCCAAACATAACAATGGTCATTATTGCCAGACAGTTCAATTTTAGTTTTGTAAGACCACACGACATGTCTCCAAATATTTCGGTCTTTGTTTTTCTGTGCATTTGCAAACATTAATCTGACTTTTACATGTTTCTTTTAGAGTAATGGCTTCTTCCTGGCAGAGTGGCCTTTCAGCCCATGTTGATAAAGTATTGTTTCACTATGCATAATGACACAATCTTACCAGCTTCCGCCAGCATCTTCACAAGATCTTTTGCTTTTGTTTTTGGGTTAACATGCACAAGTTGGATCAAAGCACGTTAATGTCTGAGACACATAAACTGTCTCCTTATAGAACAGTATGATGTCTGGACATTTCCATCTTGTTTGTATTTGCATATAATTGTATAAATGAACGAGGCTCCTTCAGGTATCTGGAAATTGCACACAAGGATGGTCCAGACTTGTGCAAGTCCACAATTCTCTTCCGGATATCTTAGCTAATTTCTTTAGACTTTCCCATGATGGTACAGACAGAAGCAGTGCTTTTCTGGGGTGCATTAAAATACATCCATGTTAGTGACACAGGTGTAACTCTAATTAACTCATATGTTGCCAATAAATTCCAAACACATGACATCATCATATGGGCTGTCCAAAACTGTTTAAAGGCATAGTAATCCTAGTGTTGGTAAACTTTTGACCTTTGCAGAAAGTAATAAAAATGCCTTAAAAATTCTCTCTCTCATTATTCTGGCATTTGACAAATAAAAATTATTGACCAAAAATGGGTAAGGTTTATTCTGATTTCATGTCAGATAGTGAGAAAAAAATGCATAAGTGTCTTTTTATATAGTGTATGTAAACTTCTGGTTTCAACTGTACATGAAAACCATATCAATATGATTAATAAATATACATGTCAGATTTATAGTTTGGTTCATAATGAAAGCAAGCATTTAATTGCAAGACCCAATAATCGTTCAAAGTAAACTGAAAACTTTGTCAGTCCCCACCTCTGTTTGTTTTTTTATCCTTTTCTATGGCAAAAAATGGAAAGTTAGCAAGACTTAAAGCATGAGCGTCAATGAAATGCTTTGCAGCCCCTGTAAGATTATCCATACCTTTATTGATTAGAAGAAAGTGTTCAGCAATATGTGATTTCACCTTACGAGACACGCTGAGCACATACTGCAACTAACCAGCTTTGCAAAAAAATGACGTAAGTTACATGTAATGAGTTACAATTCAAAAAGCTGTTAATTTTATATTTTGTTAAATAGCATGTGGGACCAAAACTATTTCTTATAGATGTATATTTACACGTTATCATGGTTTTTACCACATGAAAGGAACCCTGATTGAGAAAGTCACGTAGTGCATCGTGACTTTGTGCTGAACTCACTGGGAGAGAGTAAATTACCCAGAGCACGGCTTTTTTTTAAAATGCATCTGACACCCATTTGAAAGATGGTTCTAAGCTTATCATTACAATTTAAAATCGGCAAATATTTGTAAAAAATATTTTTGATGCTAAAAAATTCCATATTATAAGGAGTAGAAAAAACTAAATAATCTGAAACTATTAGAACTATTAATATTCTGATCAAATTAAAGTTTTTTCAAGCATCCAATCGTTATAACCCCTACTTTTAGCAATAAGATTTTTAACATGATGACATGATATAGACAGATGTTAACTTGGTTTTTGACATAGCATGAATGACATTTCTGGGGTGACATGCCATTGCATCCAACACAGTAATCCCTGATTGTGATTTACTAAAAATCTGACTGTCAACTTTAAATGATACACAATTACCAGTAAGCGTAAGATCAAGAAAATTAACTGACAGTGAAGAGGACGATCCCAAAAACTGTAAATTGCAATGATTAGAATTGACATAACTGATACAGTTTGGTATGGGGGCCATATTACCACACCAGATGAGTTTGAGATTGTCTATGTAGTACCCATACCAGACAATGTCAGACACAAAGGGCTTTAACACGCCAAATTTCATGCGCATCATACAGGCATAGAATGTGCCTGATTTATAAATTCGCTCTACAGCGGGTCATAAATCAGGTGCATTCTAGCTCTAGGGCGACATTTCTGGATCAGGTATATCACTTTGAAAGTGGTTTACCTGTTCCAACTGTAATGCACCTAGAAATGCCGTAGTGAAGCTATAAATACAGTGGGTACGGAAAGTATTCAGACCCCTTTAAATTTGTCACTCTTTGTTTCATTGAAGCCATTTGGTAAGATCTAAAAAGTTAAATTTTTGTTCATTAATGTACACTCTGCCCCCCATCTTGAAAGAGAAGAACCAGAAATATAGATATTTTTTCAAATTTATTAAACAAGAAAAAACACAAATATATCACAAGGTCTTAACTATTCAGACCCTTTGCTCAGTATTGAGTAGAAGCACCTTTTTAAGCTAGTACAGCCATGAGTCTTCTTTGAAATGATGCAACAAGTTTTTCAAATCTGGATTCGGGGATCCTCTGCCATTTTTCCTTGCAGATCCTCTCCATTTCCCTCAGGTTGGATGGTGAACGTTGGTGGACAGCCATTTTCAAGTCTCTCCAGAGATGCTCAATTGGGTTTAGGTCAGGGTTCTGGCTGGGAGTCCTTCATGTGTTTTTTTGCAAACTGTATGTGGGCTTTCATATGTCTTACACTGAGGAGAGGCTTCCGTCGGCCCACTCTGCCATAAAGCCCAAACTAGTGGAGGGCTGTAGTGACAGATGACTTTGTGGAACTTTCTTCCATCTCCCTACTGCATTTCTGGAGCTCAGCCTCAGTGATCTTGTGGTTCTTCTTTACCTTTCTCACCAAGGCTCTTCGCCCACGATTGCTTAGTTTGGCTGGACGGCCAGGTCGAGGAAGAGTTGTGGTCATCCCAAACTTCTTCCAATTAAGGATTATGAAGGCCACTGTGCTCTTAGGAACCTTGAGTGTTGTAGAAATTCTTTTTTAACCTTGGCCAGATCTGTGCCTTGCCACAATTCTGTCTCTGAGCTCCTTGGGCAGTTCCTTAGACCTCAGGATTCTCATGTGCTCTGACATGCACTGTGAGCTGTGAGGTCTTATACAGGTGTGTGCCTTTTCTAATCAAATCCAATCAGTTTAATTAAACACAGCTGGACTCCAATGAAGGAGTAGAACCATCTCAAGGAGGATCAGAAGGAAATGGACAGCATGTGAGTTAAATATGAGTGTCACAGCAAAGGGTCTGAATACTTATGACCATGTCATATTTCAGTTTTTTTTGTTTAATAAATTTGCAAAGATATGTACTTTTCTGTTTTTTTTTTCTTTCAAGATGCGGTGCAGAGTGTACAATAATCAGCAAAAAAATGAACTTTTTTGATCTTACCACATGGCTGCAATGAAACAAAGAGTGTAAAATATAATGGGGTCTGAATACTTTCCGTACCCACTATATGTAGCTTCGCTATGGTTCTAGTGCACCCTGCCTCCCGTGAAATCGGGCGCATTACAAAGCACCGCAGGCACTATGTAATGCGCCGGAGAGTTGCGTGCAGGAGATTTAAAAATGTATGAATGGGGCTGCGCCTGATATCGGGCTGAAAAGATGCCAGATATCTAGCGCAGCCCTATTCATATATGTCGCCCAAAAGGTTTATTGGAAGCAAAAATAAATAGTTCCTCCCAAAAAACCATACATAAATTGGCAAGAGTAGGAGAAAATATAGTAATGGGATGGTAAAATCTCCACCACCATTATGATAAACTGATACAATTTTGGTGAATAACTGGTGTATTTGTTTAAATAAAAACCAAAGAATCCACTGCTGGTCTGTGAGGAATGCAGAAATACAATCCAACTACATCAGGTGTGACCCAATTATAGGTATCAACCCATTTGATATTGTAAAATGACTTCAGTACCTGTTTATTGTCCTGTAGAAAGCCAGGATATCTTGAAAGTGAGGCTTGTAAAAAAGAATCGCCCCAACTACTTAAACAGTCACACAAAGAATCTATTCCTGATAAGAGAGGTCTTAGCAGAGGAAGGAATATGTCCTTATGGACTTTGGGAAGTCTGTGAAAGATCAGTTATAGACAATTGTACATAAAGATAATCAAATACTTTCTATGAGAGTTAAACCCTTCTCTAATAAGTTTTTGAGTGATGTCGAAAATGCAATGGTGGAATCATTATCCAGAATAGAAAAAAACAGGCGCAAATATTGACCAAAGTCTAGTACTACAATAAAACCTCCATTGTTCACCTGTCTAATAATGATGTTTTCATTTTTCTAAAGTCGAATAATAGCCCAACCTTCTTGTTTAGAAATATTATTATTATATTTGTACAATTTTGTAGGTGAAGCATTTGATAAAATCACGTTCTATAGCAGACCTGGGCATTGTACGGCCTACGGGACGCATCTGGCCCTCTCGCTGGTCAGATGTGGCCCGCGGCGTACGATGCCTAGGTCTAGTAATAGTAGCGTTGACGGCCAGCCGTCATTAGTTACCCGGCATTTGTGAGTTGGGTAGCGTTGCAATGAAGTCAGCTGATCGCACCACTGCCTTTCCTTGGCGCATGGAGTAATTACTCTGTGCAGCCGAGGAGTTGCCAGAGGAGCGTCCCGGCGCTGGGGACGTGATGACATCATCACACCACCAGCCTCGGGCAGAAGATGAGACGCTCGGCAGGGAAGCAGGTAAGCTGGTAAGGTAAATATTAGTGTTATTATTTTTAATTTTATTTTTAATTTCTATATACCTGCCTATGGGGAGCAATAAATATCTAAATACCTGCCAATGGGGAGCAATAACTATCTATATATCTGCCTATGGGGAGCAATAACTATCTATATACCTGCCTATGGGTAGCTATAACTATATACCTGCTTGTGGGGAGCTATATCTATATACCTGTCTGTGGGGAGCTATATCTATATACCTGTCTGTGGGGAGCTATAACTATATACCTGCCTGTGGGGTGCTATATCTATCTATATACCTGCCTGAAGGGACCTATATCTATCTATTTACCTGCCTGAGGGGACCTATATCTATTTATATACCTGCCTGCTGAAGGGACCTATATCTATATACTTGCCTGCCTGAGGGGAGCTGTATAAACCTACCTTACTGGGGGACATATCTATATACCTGCCTTACTGAGGGTACAGAGTAAGTTTACGGCCCTCTAAAACCATTCCACTTTCTCATGCAGTCCCATGGAAAATTGAATTGCCCAGTCCTGTTCTATAGGATGGTCAAAATTATCAGGTACCAGAATCCTAGACTGTACTGGATAGAAATGCAGATAAGACAATTCGAATGGAACCCTAGATGGGACAGTATTGTAAGATACACTTCTCTCCCGTTGCAAATCTTGAAGCATGCATGAATCTCCCATTGGAGGTTATTTTTGGAGCCCCCAGTGGAGTTGATTCTTGGGGCCCACGAGTGGAGTCAAATCTTGAGGTCTACCAGTGGATTGATTCTTGGGGTTTCCCAGTATAGTTAATTATTGGAGCCCACCAGTGGAATTGATTCTTGGGGTCTTCCAGTAGAGTTGATTCTTGGGGCCCACCAGTGGAGTTGATTCTTGGGGCCCGACAGTGGAGTTGCATCCACAGCAGACATCTATATGTATGGCTTGGATTTAAGCTGCAAATTTCAAAATAAAAATGATGTCATTTGAAAATATACTTAATTAATAGACTCCATAGCAATTGCTTTTATTGATCTCAATGGCATTCGACATTCTTATTTAATGTATTTTCACCGTGACCAACAATGTACCCATAATCAGTACTAGGTATAACTGACCTGCAATTTGACCTGTGCCAATACGGCAATCTAGTAAAATTAGCATAATACAAGACATTGCAAACACTACCAAATTAATTACTTAATGACCAGATCTTAATGACCACTTTAAACCTTTCATTTTTTGTTTCTTAAATACTAGCAGCCATAACTTTTAATTACTTTTTCATGGCTGTGGCTGTCAGGGTATATGTTGGCATTTTTGTAACAGTTAAAAAAATCACAGGTTAATCTAGAAGATAGATAGATAGATAGATAGATGGATAGATAGATAGATAGATAGATAGATAGATATCCAAAGAGAAGAGAAGCATTACAGAAGACAAAAAAAGAAAAGAGGGTGCCAGCAAAAATAGACAACAGTCAGCTGTCTAATAAATATATGAAAAAAAATTGTATCACTCTAATATAAAAAAGGAAAAAAATGCAGTTTATTTTAATATGTCCACCGGCAATGTTTTCGCTCTATATCGATCCTTTTTCAAACCTGCTGAAAGCATCACAAAGGCTCTGAAAGAGAGTTAAAACATATCTTTGGACAGGATGAAATGAAATCACCTTTTGATATTTTGGATTTGGAATGTCTTGAATTTTTTGCATGTTTATTTCCTGAGGGCCCGTAATCACAGTTACCATTGCTGGCACCTTCTTATTGGTCAAGTTTGGATGTGCTACTTTATTTGATTTTTAGATAGATGGATAGATAGATAGATAGATAGATAGATAGATAGAGATACTTTGATGCCTAAAGAGAAATTTAATAGACAAATTTTCTTTGTATTGATTTAACATTATTCATGCTATTTTAGCAAATTAGTTGAGAATTATAGCTTTTTTAATGTATACTTTCTTCACCATAAAATTAATGGAAATATAAGAATATGGCATGGCCTACCATAACACTACATGTCAGTGTTTTATTCATAAAGCAGTCAAAGTAGAAAATCAATACAAAACAATTAAGAAGTAAGAAATGTTAAAATTCTGTCCACACACTTAAATCAGCAGAAAATCTCACTTTAGATTTGCTGCATTAAAATTATTTATTATTATTATTATTATTATTATTATTATTATTATTATTATTAATAATATAAATAATAATAATAAGAAAGAAAGAAGAAGAAGAAGAAGAAGAAGAAGAATCTTTATTTATATAGCGCTAACATAATCCACAGCACTTTACAATTTAGGGGATATAAGTACAAACAAAAACAAATATGATACAGAAAAAGCTACTTACAAATCAGACACAAGGTGTGAGGACCCTGCTCGCAAGAGCTTACAATCTATTAGGGTGTATGGGTGAGACAAAGGGTGAGAAGTGCTCAGTTTACACAATGGTCCAGCCATGTTACATAAATAAGGGGTGATTTAAATAAAAAACGGACGAACCTGCCACCCAGACCAAACATCCACATATAGATAAGTGCCTGTGAGTGCCCAAGTGCAGGGAGTGACAGAAGTGTGTGTGACAGAAAGCCGCATGTTAGCAATTAGGGATCTTGATAGGCCTGCCTAAGAAGATGTATTCTCAGGGCACTCTTAAAGCTTTGGTGGTTATGATTGTGTCTGATTGTATGGCGTAGCTTGTTTAAGATAACAGGCGTCGCATGTGAAAAAATCTTGGAGACGGGCATGGGAGGTTCGAATGACTGAGGCATGTAGTCTAAGATCATCAGCAGAGTGGAGAGACCGGGTAGGGTGGTAGACAGAGATGAGTGAGGAGATGTAAGGGGGTGCAGTGCTGTGGAGAGCCGTAGGGGGGAGAGTGCTGAGTTTCTGTTGTATTCTGTACTGAATGGGCAACCAGTGCAGTGACTGAAACAGGGTAGAGGCATCAGTTTAGTGGCTGGAAAGATAGATGAGCCTGGCTGCTGCATTCATGACAGATTGGAGAGGGGAGAGTTTGCAGAGAGAGAGACCGGTAAGCAATGAGTTACAGTAGTCAAGATGAGAAAGAATAAGAGATTGAGTTGTTTTCACAGTGAGAAAAAAAAGATTCTGGAGATGCTCTTGAGGTGCAGGTGACAGGAACGGGCAAGGGATTGAATATAGTGTATAAAGGACAGATCGGAATCTAGTATAACCCCCAGACAGCGGGTCTGCTGCCTAGGAGTTATGGTAGTACTACACACGGAAACAGAAATATCAGAGGGTGGTTGGTTGGTAGACGGCAGGATGACAAGAAATTCAGTTTTAGTGAGGTTTAGTTTGAGATATAGAGAGGACATGATATCAGATAGAGTGGAAAGACAGTCACTGGTGTTTTGTAGCAGGGCAGGAGTGATGTCCCGGGAGGAGGTGTATAATTGAGTGTCATCAGCCTTGAGATGGTACTGGAAGCCAAATCTGCTGATGGTTTGTCCAATGGGAGTTGTGTAGAGTGAAAAGAGGAGAGGACCTAGAACCGATCCCTGAGGAACCCTAACAGCGAGAGGAAGGGGAGAGGAGGTAGAACCAGAAATTGAGACGCTAAAGGAGCGCTCAGACTGGTAGGATAAAAACCAAGAGAGAGCAGTGTCCTGAATATCAATGGCGCTGAGCATGGTGAGGAGAAGATGCTGATCAACAGTGTTAAATGCTGCAGAGAGATACAGAAGAAGCGACAACGAGTGGTTGCCCTGTGATTTACCAGTAAGGAGGTCATTTGAGACTTTAGCTAGAGTAGTTTCTGCGGAAACCGGACTGCAGAGGGTGGAGAAGGGAGTTAGCAGAGAGGTAGCGGGTTAGGCGAGAGTAGATCATGCATTCCAGGAGTTTAGAGATAAAGTCAAGGTTAGAGACTGGACGGTGATTAACAGCACAGGATGGGTTCAGAGTGGGCTTTTTAAAGGGGTTTTGCCAGGAGGTGCTTATCTGCTAAGAAGCTAATGTAAACAAGCCACGGAGCTGAGAAGAGAGAGACAGACAAACAGACAGAGTACAGAGCTGTATAAGGGATCGTGTGAAATGTTCACTGAAATAATCAAACTACAACTTGTGGATTCTGTATACAAAAGACAACAGCTTTTCTCCACAGCAGCTTGAAAGCTCCTTCATGTTCCCTGTCATCAGATAAAGCAGGGATCTACCCAGATAATCACACTACAACTAGTTTATTCTGTATACAAAAGAAAACATATTTCTCCCCGGTGCCTTGAAAGTTTCTGCAGCTCAGTCTCATCAGATAAGAAGTGTTCTCTGCGCAAGCCCGGCCAGCAGCTCTTGTCAGGTCGTATCGAGTAGAAGCTTTGAAGTAACTAAGGGCAGGTAAGGCAGCTTGTAGCTCACTCAGGCTGCAATTTTTGTAATCACATATATTTAGAAAAGTGATTAAAAACCCATTTTGGAGGATCCCAAGTCAACATTACATCATGGCAAAACTCCTTTAAGCAAAGGAGTTATGATGGCGTGTTTAAAGGCGGATATAAATACCCCAGTGGAGAGAGAGAGGTTACAGATTGCAGTAAGGTGAGAAAGGACAGCTGGAGAAATAGACTGGACAAGGTGAGAGGGAATGGGGTCACTAGAGCAGGTAGTGGGGTGACCAGACAAGAGAAGTCTGGATACTTCCTTCTCTGTCTCTGGGTCAAGGGCTGAGAGCAGATTAGTGGACATGCAGGAGGGGATGGGATGGGTATTACTTGGGGACTGAGATATATTTTGCCGGATATTGTCAATTTTCTCTTTGAAGTGAATGGCCAGGTCTTATTATTATTCTAATTATTTGATTCAGCTTTATCTTGAATACGCTGGAAAGGTATTTCTCATCTCGCCATATCGTACAGTATATACTAGCAGTGACCAGGCTATCAATAGCTAGGTAAATCTACATATTAATTACATGCTAATAAAGTGGTCCCTCAATTTACAATGGCCTCAGGATACAATATTTTCATTGTACAATGATCATTTTTGGGACATTTTATCTTGAAACTAGACTCAGCATACAATGTCAGAGACTCTGCTGATCTGTGGCTCATGATAAGATCTAACAATTATCATGGTACTTGTAAAACATCTCTATTAGTGAAGTACATGCAGTGATTGGCTGTGTAGTAGCACTTCTCTACAGTACAGTGCAGTGCTACATATTCTGGGCCCTTTTTCTTTTTTTTTTCTGTATAAAGTACCAGGAAGTTCCTGTCTCAATACAGAAAGTGATTTCCAGCTTCCAGCTGCTCTTTCTTACTCTTATATGTAAGGACTGACTTTATGATTGTTAGTTATCATTTCAACTCAATATTTTTTAAACTTTTTTTGACTTATGTTGGGTGACATTTTTAAACTTGGAACCAAGTCTCAATTTTTCATATACATATGATATGAACATACAATGGTCATCCTGGAAGCAATTAATATTGTATGGTCAGAGACTACTGTATGGGTACAACTGTAGTTGTGAGTGCCAATAATGGTCCACATAGAGTTAGATAACTCTAACAAACGCCCTGACCCCATGTATCTGACTTTCTAGTGCTCCATATTATAGACCTGTAGGCACATTGTAAGCTACTGCATGATGCCTCTTCTAGAGCATGCTACAATTTATTTCCTCAAAGCATATGCACTTCATGTGCAAACCTTTGTCAGTCTCTGTATAACATTAGAACTAAAGAGTTAAAGCACAGTTACCTGCCGAAGCACATTACTATAAGCATCTTATAGATACTCTTTATGAGAGTCATATTTACTTCACTTTTAAAGCACAATTTAATCATTGAAATCTGAATAGGAAATGGACAAAATATTATGCACAGTGCTGTAAAATATACTGCACCTAGAAAGCAAGAGACAAAATTATCGGCATATCTAAATTTCTATTTTTAAATTTTGCAAAAAATTCCCCAAAGGCGAAAGCAAAGAAATAGGGGGAGAAAGTCTAAGACTTTCCTTGTTGCCCTTAGCAACCAATAAAAGCTCCCCTTTCATTTCATATAGTGCTCTGAAAAAATGAAAGGGGCGCTCTGATTGATTGCTATGGGCAACAAAGAAAGTCTTAGACCTAGACAATTTTCATACATGTGGTCCATAGTGCATACAGTTTTAACTTACATGTTCTTTGTTGCTTAATAGAGTAAAGCAGTTCTCCTTTTCTTCAATATAGGCCATCAATACCAAATAGCTGTGGGTCTGAATTCCGGTATATCCTGACAAACAGCTGATTGAAATGCTATGGGGCTCTGACAAATGCTGCCATCTCCTAATTCATTCTGGTGCTCTCTGCAGCTCAGTCTCATTCAAGGGAATGAAACTTAAGGCGACATGTATGAAAACTGTCTAGGTCTAAAACTCACTTTGTTGCTCATAGCAACCAATCAGAGCGCCTCTTTCATTTCATATAATGCACTGGAAAAATAAGAGGGGCGCTCTGATTGGTTGATATGGGCAACAAAGTGAGTTTTAGACCTAGACACTTTTCATACATGTGGTCCTTAGTTGCAGTAGCAGGCCCAACCACTGCAAATTGCATGGAGCTGTGTCTGGTACTACAACTCCAGTTCAACTGAATGAGACTGAGCTATAGAGAGCAACAATATTATGCGCAGCCGCTGCCAAAAGTAGACTTGTGCCTGATAAACAAGGAACAGGCGGCAGTGCCCGCCAGAGGACACAGTGATAGCCAAAGCACCATGGCCCCATTAATCAGCTGTTCAGTAAGTTTGCTGGAAGTCAGAACCCTGCCAATTCTATATATATCCCGATGACCTTTTGCTGTGGTTAGACAATTTGTATTAATGTTCCAGAAAACATCTTTAATTATAAATTCTGTTTTATATATTTTTAACAGCACTGGATGAAGAGAAACCTGCAAAGAAAGAAGGTATTTTATTAAATGTCCTTTTTAGTAGAATTAAATGACCATTTTATCAAATCGGTGAAGCCAATTAGCCAGCTAAATGCAACTCACATTTGTTTCTTCATGGACATTTTTAACTTTGATGCAATGCAATGAACTCAAATGGTTATTAACATAAGCTATCTACTGTGCTGTGTTCATTAGATACTGTACACTTTCATTCATAGATTCATTGTTTTTAGAATTGCAACAAATGTGACAGACATAGAAGTGAAAGCCAAAAGGTGACATGCACTGTCCTTATTAAAAGAATATTAATTCTGAGCATTACGTATAGTAAATTCATGTTACACACAGTAGTTTATGTTTCCCTTAGCATAAAGCACACAGATACTGCATCACAAGGTCAATGAAAGAATGTGAAGAATACAATATGAAACATTATTCACACTTAGAAATTTGTCATTGAAATATACAAAGTCATTTCTGTTGCTTTTACAGCCACATCTTTTATTCAAAGTATGTACTGCTCTTTCGTTAAAATATCATTGCTCCTAATCTTCACTCCAACTAATTTTAGATTGTTTCCCATTGTTCTTGAGTTTAGTTTATTATTAAAGAGATTACCCTCCTGAGCTTTACATAAAGGGGTTTTACCATTATCACAATTAATGTGGAAAGTTTACAAATTAAATATTAAACATTTTCACCATTCATCATTATTAAACATTCTGTATCATTTTTAATGTTCAGCTACTGTCAATCTCTTCCCTGTTTGGTAATCATAGACACTGTGTTCAACCCCAGGTGCTGTCATTCTACTCCTGTCCTCTGTACTCCTAAGTAATTAGTCAAACAGTGCAAATAAATAAAAAATAAATCTCAATCAGGTTTATACATTGAGAAAAAAAAGCAACAACAACACATGTTTGGTTCCTGCAGGGATCTGAAGCTAGGACTCCTATGCTGAAAGGCAGAGATGCTAACCACTCAGATGCTAGCTACTCATAGCTGAGTGAGCACAATGTGAGGAAAGGCAGGGTGATGTCAAGCCTGCTGCGTCACATGATATGTAGTTAAAACAAACCATTCATATGCCCTTTTGAGCACACTGAAAGCTGAAGATGGATAAAACAGGAATTAAATGCCTTTGTGGTAAAACCCCTTTAAATCTTTAACATATTTAAAGGCTTTGATCATATCCCCTGTTTGCCTTCTTCTTTTGTTCGTCTTTATACCTGTTTTACTTTAGCAATGTCTTTTTATGAGTGAAGATTCAAGAAAAGAAACTTAAAGCAGCTCATGTTTAGCAGATTATGAATAATATGTTTGTTGACTGCATTAATTAGAAGATAAAAGGAAATTATACAGAGTAATTGTGTGAGAGTTGTTCTCATTTTTCATTGTTTACTTTTGTTTTCCTTGATTTAGAATTGATTATAAAGTCAGTTAAACACCTTAATCACAGTTGTAGTACTGACATGTGGTTTAAAATATAACTTTTAATATAAATACTTAAAAATGGATAATCTCAAAAATACTACTAAACGGGAGTTAAGACAAATTCAAACATTTATAAATAGAGAGATAATTAATGTAAATTGCCAGTGGTATGCAAAGACTCACGATTCTGTTACTTTATGCACTAGAGTCCACATGTTCCATTTTTCCAGATGATACTTATGGTATGTCCGATAGATGAAAAAAGGTGGGCCACAAAGAATGAAAAAACTTTCCCTGTAAATCCCCTTGATCTTACTCCTAGTAGATATCGCAGTGTTATCACCCCGAAAAGGGTGGCCCTGCCCTGGGTATGCTATCCCTATTATACTTTACACTGACCCTGTGAAAAGGCACCCACGCAGGAAATAACAGATGAAATCAATCAGTCCTATGTGTCAAAGCATTACAAACCCCCACTCACTACGCATTTCCCCCCTCCATATCCACAAAGGGTTCCTCAGGGGAGAAAAAAGAGAGACTAGTGTGGGTACAATCACCAACACATACAAGTCCATAAATCTGGGCCAGACTGGTTGCCTCAATGGGCTCACATGGATGATGTTATCCATCAGGCCGCCCTTCTTGGGGCGATAACTCTGTGACATCTGCTTCATCTGTCCTGTGCCACCTGCCATAAGCTTTAAATGGATTACAAATAAACAAGACGTTTTATATACTTTGTACGGATTGCTGGATCAATCTTTGTGCTTCTCAATACCACAAGTATCATCTGGAAAAATGAAACATGTGGATACTAGTGAATGAAGTAATAGAATTGTGAGTCTTTGCATACCATACATTAATCATTAATCTCTATTTGTAAATCTTTGAAGTTGTCTTAACTGTTGTTTAGTAGTATTTTTGAGATTATCCATTTTTTAAGTACCGTATATACTCAAGTATAAGCCAACCCGAGTATAAGGCGAGGTACCTACTTTTGCCACAAAAACCGGAAAAGCTTATTGACTCGAGTATAAGCCTAGGGTGGAGAATGTAGTGGCTACTGGTGAATTTTAAAAATAAAAATAGATACCAATAAAATAACATAGGCAGTTTAATGGCCCCCATAGGCAGATATAGGCAGGTATAGGCAGTTTAATGTCCCCCATAGGCATATATAGGCAGTTTAATGTCACCCATAGGCAGATATAGGGAGTTTAATGTCCCCCATAGCCAGGTATAGGCAGTTTAATGTCCCCCATAGGTAGATATAGGCTGGTATAGGCAGTTTAATGTCCCCCATAGGCAGATATAGGCTGGTATAGGCTGTTTAATGGCCCCCATAAGCAGGTTATAGGCATGTATAGGCAGTTTAATGTCCCCCATTGGCAGGTTATAGGCTGGTATAGGCAGCTATATGTCCCCATAGGCAGGATATAGGCAGGTAATTGTGCCCATAGGCAGGTTATAGGCAGGTTTAGGCCGTTATAGGCAGGTATAGGTCCTCATAGGCAGGGTATAGGCAGGTATAGGTCCCCCTAGGAAGGTATAGGAAGGTTATAGGAAGGTATAGGTCATCACAGGCAGGTATAGGTCCCCCTAGGCAGGTTATAGGCAGGTATAGGCAGGGTTTTAAAACAAAAAACACCACTTACCTCTCTCCCCGAACCTCTGCCTCCTCCGCGTGCTCTCCTCCAGACATCTCGGCACAGCAAGGTAGGAATTCATTAGGCGGGCGCCACTTCAAACTCGTGGCATTGGGGGGGGGGGTGGTGGGGGGGGGTTGTGTGTGTGGTGTGGGGGGGTGGCGGGGGGTTGGGTGTGTGGGGGGGGTGGTGGAGGGGGGGTGGGGGGGCCCCCCCCCCCCCCCCCCCCCAAACGGGCCCCCCCCCCCCCCCCCCCCCCCCCCCCCCCCCCCCCCCCCCCCCCCCCCCCCCCCCCCCCCCCCCCGGAGTTGCCGGCCTGCCTGGATTGCACTGCGGAGCATGGAACGCTCCCGCTCTCTGCTCCGGCAGTGGTATCTCTTCTCTCTGTATGTGCTCCGGAAGAGTCCTGCATGGGCACAGGGAAGAGATAGCTGTACAGCGCACGGACCACCGCAGTGCCCGGAGGCTGTCGGCTGTACTCGGCCTTCAGTTATATGCGCTCCCTGAGGAGCCACATATATCTGAAGCGTCCCTGTTGGCACTCGGGCCATTGCGGCGCCCGAGTGCCGACAGTGACTCGAGTATAAGCCGAGTTGGGGATTTTTCAGCACATTTTTTGTGCTGAAAAACTCTGCTTATACTCGATTATATACGGTATTTGTATTAAAAAGTTGTATTTTGAACCCCATGTCAGTACTACAGTTGGGATTTAGCTTTATGTCTTTTTTGTTGTCACTGAATTTTTTGAGACTGTGATATTCAGTTAGTCACCTTGCATCTTGATATGCTGGAACATAAGTTGTAGAGATTTGTTTTATTTAAGGCACCTAGAAATAATCTTAAAAAATCAAGTTAGAGGAGGGAGCTGTTGCTGAACGTGGTGTCCACAAATCTCACTGTTATGACACTGCGTTGGAGCTCGAATGTAGTGAAACTTGGTGCCTCAACACAAATTTTCGTGTCATTTTCCCCGTGTAAAATGCGCCTGAACATATTAAGTTGGTGAATGTGTGCTCATATATGTTTGCTTAAGGCTCGAGGTGCCTCACATCTGTGTTTGACACACTGTGGGACTTTGGTGCATTAGTAATGCACCAAACGTGTAGTAGACATACAGTAATAGCCGGCACACCACAGGTCTTGCTGAGACTATTGGTGTAACATCTAAGATCACTACCATAGTTTTTATTCACCCTCATACTATTCTAACATCTTTTATTTTATTTCTAGCCTGCTGTGATGTGTTTGTAATCACTAATAATACTACACTAACCCCATAAATATACGATTGAGAACGGGATTTATGTTAAATGCTGCATTGGTTTAATTAATTTATATTGTTTAATTTTGAATTAATTTTAGATTATATAAATCTTAAATACATTTTATAGGAGTTAATGTTATAGTTTTGGGATATTATAGAATTTTATATTAATTTTATATTACATCATTTATTATGACATTTATATAATTTAATTTTATATAGTTCGATAATTATCATAAATAACTTTGTTGATTATTTTACTGGTAAGGGAGTATGGAAAATAATGACATTTTTGCCTTCAATGTAAGATCATTTCCATTAAGAGAATCCCAGCTCAGGCTCATGTCAGACAACATTGAAAAATTTAGTTCTGCCTATTCGAGGCATCTAAAGTGGTTAAGCCGAGCCACATTCATAACTGTGTCTAATAGTACAAATGTGGTGCGACACTCCCCCTAAAACACCCCCTCATCCTTGGAGTATTACAAAGTCTCGTTCAGTCCACAATGCCACCAAACATGTTATTCACTTCAATGCACCAAGCAAGCAGGACAAGTTAGGTTAACAAAGCACTTTATGCCGAATTTAATTGCAGAGAAAATAAAACCAACCCGCATCATACTGTCCCGGTCATGTGGTGCCATTTGTGATAACCATGTGTTTAACTGTAATATTGGGGGGGGTTGTACTTTATCGGCCGCCTTGCAATAAATGTCAGCTGAAGAGATCTCTACAAAACATGAAGGAACAGCCCATTGCTAGGGCTGAGCACCAATGTGATCATTTTTAAGTATTTTTCATTAGTTTTAAAAACTAGTTAATTAAAGAGGTTGTCTCAACATGTTGATTCATAGATAAATAGCCAGCTTCAGACTTCCTATTTAGACTGGGGGCAGTTCTATAGCAGTGATTGGCATATCAGCTCTGCTATTCCTAGCTGATCTTCTACAGTGACATGAGTGCACAAAACTATAGAGAACTAATGGTTAAAGCTTGTCATTGACTTAGGTAAACAAGCTCTTGTGTTGGAGATAAGACTCAGCAGAGAGTGACTCCCCATGGTCAGCTGGCAGCTTGTAGAGTAATCAGATAAGAGAAAAAGCAAGGAAAGGTGGTCAGTATCCAAGAGAAACTTGTGTACACTAACTGGATATCTCCTGAACAAAGCAAAATCAAAACAGCAATTATTTGGGTAATAGTCTTCATTTACCTTTCCCTACATGTTAAAAGAAAATCCATTTAAGCTTATTTTATGATAGAAATATTACATGAAAATACTGTTCTCACATAAACTGTTGAACTACTAACCAATACGAATGAAAGGGGTGTTCTCACCATGCTGGGTCACAAAGCCTGCTATTCCTAGCTGGTCCTGTTAGAGGGGCATTGTGAATGGAAGAGTTTAAAGATCAGAAGGCTAAAGAGCTCTAAAAGTAGAAGTTTGTCAGAAAGAAACATAAACAAGCTCCTGTTCTACTAATAAGAAACAGCAGGGAGTGACATCATCATCTCGTCCAAGGCTCAGGAACCTGTTGGAGCAGAGAGAGTTGGTCGTTAACCTAGGAAAGCTTATCTACACAAGCAGGAGATAAGAACTGCTCTAACTCTGAAAGGACGCAAAATCAGAACAACAAGATATTTGGTAATAATCTTTGTCTTTATGTTTAAAGCTAATCAATGAAATGGAAATACCCATTTTAGCTTACAGTATTTAGATACTAAAACATTACCTCTCACTCAATGAGCAGCTTAGGAGAATGGAAATATTAATTAGCTGGAAGTGGATGGTCAGAGCACTTAGGGCCACATGTATGAAAACTGTCTGGGTCTAAAACTCACTGGGTTGTTGCCCATACCCATCAACCAATCGATCCCCCCTATCATTTCATAAAGTAACTGCTGGTAAAGATTAGAGGGGCCTCTCAGATTAGGTAGCTAAGGGCAACAAGTGAGATTATAGTACCTAGTACAGTTTTCATACATGTGGTTCTTAGTTACTATGCATGATAAGGCAAGAAGACTTAACAGTATCATACTAGCATATTTCAAAACTGTCTCTTTTTTTTAGGAAAAGCAAAAGTAATTGAGACAAAAGCAACACAGGAAGAAGTTAAGAAAGTTAACTCATTAATATGACTTTATTAGACATTAATTAGTAACATTGTGCTTACAAAAACAACTTTATTTGAAATCATTAGCTTAATAGAACATCATAGTTAAACACTGTATGAAAACTGCATCAGTGTGTGCTATTCAATTTAGTAACCAAGACTCCATCTTAATGCACAAATAATACAGCACTTGTCCAGTAATCTTCGTAAGCTACCTTTGTCTAAGGGGCTTCAAAAGTAGTGTTTCAGAGAGGAAGTCTACTCTATGGAAGATAAAATATCATCTAGATTATATGTATCTATATGTATTTTTATGAGCAATGAATTAATGCAACATTACTGTGAATTGATGTACAATTTTTTATACATATACAGTATACTCACCCTTAAACTGATCAGAGACATAACAATCATTTAGTCAACAGCTATCCTCTACACCTCTGCTGCTTTTCTTAGGGGAAATTACTTATTGGACAGATAATAATCTAACTTGTTAGATTCTGCGTTTTGCTGTCCCAAAGACAATTATTTCCCATTGAACCTTGTCAGCAGGATATATAAAATAAATCTAATGTCTGGAATTAGCTTAATATGCACATTAATCAGAAATCTGATGACTGCATCTCGTAAAACAACTGGAAAATATCATATTATCGTAAAAATAAGCATTGGAACTGAAAAACTAAAAAAACTTTTCATATTTGTGGAGACTTACTAAATGTACTAAACATACTTCTTAATACAGTTGGTAGTAGGGCACTGTAGTTGTTAAGACTGGTTTATGTTTTTATAAAGAGATTTGTATCTTTTAAGGAAGTCAGTGCACCTAAAAATTATATCTATGCAAACTCAGAGCTTATCTAGATTTCAGCTATTGTACACATTGCTTTAAGTTGTAATTTTAGTAACAGAGTAGGGACAAAGGAGGCCATGCCTGTCCTGCTAAGCCACTTCACTTTAAGGAAAGAGTGGTGTAAAACCACCAAAAAGACACAATGTTTTTCACAATATTCTTTATATGGCTCTTTTGATGGCTGTCACAAAGTATGCTAGGAGAGGATTCAGAATCCACTTCAGTTATATTATTATTATATTATTATTAATTAGTTTAGAAGCGCCATTGATTCCAGGGGCGCATTACATTCGAGGGGTTACATACATTACATAAGTCAAACGAGTACAGTGATAAGGTGAGTAATGACAAATGGCACGACAGAGGTAGAGAAGTACCCTAACCCGCGAGGGCTTACAATCTATATTTGTCAATGTGCTAAACTGGGGAACAGAGTCTATTTACTAATGATTTTGAGTTCCTTACCCTTAACCCCTTAAGGACCCAGCCTGTTTTGCCCTTCCTGACACAGCCCTATTTTTGAAATCTGACGTGTCAGTTTATGTGAGATTACCTTTTTGATACTTTTACGTATCCATGAGATTCTGAGATTGTTTTCATCGGGACACCATGGCTTTAAGTTAAGTTAAAGAAATTTTTATCCATACAACCTTGTTTTGTTTTTGGTGAAAAATGGAAGTCAAAATTCATGAAAATTTGTAAAAATTTGCGATTTAGTAAAGTTGCAAAAATTTCTGGCATGCAATACAGATAATTATTCACCACAAAATAGTTTATAACTAGCATCTATCTACCAATTACCACTAAGTTTGCATCATTTTTTATATGTCTTTTTTTATTTTTTTTACGACCATAAGAGGGCTTAGAAATTTAGGTAAGTAATTAGCAATATACATTTTTAGGGACCAGTTCTGACGTGGCTTTGAGGGCCTGCAATGTTAGATACCCCTATAAGTTGTCGCCAATCTTAAAACTAGACCCCTTAACGTATTTAACAACACTAATTTAGGAAAGTTGTGATAACCCTTCAGATATTTCACAGAAATTAAAGCAAAGTGGGATGTGAAATTTCAAATTTTTCAACATTTTTTTTGCAGAGTTCAATATTAATCCATTATTCACTGGAATACGGTAAATGTGACTAGGTACATGTCAACTTACTAGCAATTCCCCCAGGTCTCCGTTTTTAGAGATATCCCTTATGTGGTCCCTATTGCATTATTTGCTCACCCATAAGCCCCAGAATAGGAGGAGCACCTACTATACTCGGGGTCCTCATTTTTCAATACGATTTTATTGAGGCTCCATTTCAGTTTTGGGGACACCCTAAGTGTGTAAAAACTTAATAAACGACCCCTAAAAAGGACCACATATTGGAGATGAACTAACACGGCGCCTTTAAGGAATATTTCCAGGGGTGCATTGAGTATATAGACCCCACAGGTGATTCACAATTTTATTTTTAGGCATAAAGCTGTGAAAATTAAAAAAAAAATTTTTTTCAATCTGCAATTTTAGCTAAAGTTTTCATATATACAAGGAATCCTGAAAAAGAACCCTAAAACTTTGTTTAAGCAAATTATCTTCCAAGTACGGGACAATACCCTACATTTGGGTGTAAACTGCTGATTTGACCGGCAAGGCAGGGCTTATAAGGGAGGGAGCGCTATTTTGGCTTTTTGGAACGCAGGATTTGGTGGCCATGTCGCATTTTGCAAAACCCCAAAGTAGTCAGAACAGGCGAAACCCTTCCAGAAGTCGCCGACATTATTGGATTCAACACCCATCATGGATCCATCAGGGTTGTACTGTGCATTTTGATGCGACATGGTGTTCATAGTGTTATTTTTAAGCATTGGGCAATGTAAGAATGGGGGGAAAAACGCAGTTGTGTCATTGTTTTTTGAGTTTAAATTTTACAGCATTCGCCGTGCATGTAAATGACTTGATGATACTTTACTAAGGGGGTCGGTACAATTACAATGTATATAGATTTTATATATTTTTTCTGTTTTATTACTTTTACACAGTAGAAATACGTCCTATAAAAAAATTTGCGTTTTTAATGTTGTCCTATTCTGACAGCCATAACTTTTTTATTTTTGCTGTTTGCAGAGCTGTGAATGGACTTGTTTTTTGGCGGGATGAGTTGAAGTTTTTTATTGGTACCATTATGGGTTTGCATATGATGCAATCTTGGATAGTGTTTTTTATTTTTATTTTTATAGCGGTCACTGTAACGGTATATATTACATGGTAGCTTTACTTAGCAGTTCAAGTACGATTTCACCGATAAGCCAATTTGATATATTTTGTTTTATGTTTTACTGCTTTTATATCAATAAAAATACTTTATATTCAATCAGGAAAATACGTTTTTGCATCGCCATAGTCTGAAGAGCCATAACTTTAAATTTTTCCTGTTGCTTGGAGCTTGTGTATGGACTTGTTTTTTGCGAGAATGAGTTGACGTTTTTATAGAATCATTTTTTTGGGGACAAGGCTTTGTTGATCGCGTTTAATAATCCATTTTTGGAGGCCAGGTTTGAAGAAAATAGCTGCAATCCCTAGTAGTGTTTTTTTATTTTTTTAATTTTGTAACAGGGCTTCACGTGCATGTATCAGTGATAAGGTTTAGCTTTAGTCTTTTGGTCGCTACAGATTATGGCGATAACCCTATTATATAGTTATTTTTTTATGTTGAAGCACTTTAAAAAAAAAGAAAAGATTTGTTTTAGTGTGTAAAACAATATTTCTGCATCGCTATCTTCTGAGAGCTATACATTTTTTATTTTTCCTATACAGAGCTGTATAAGGGATTTTTTTTTGCGGGATGAACTGACGTTTATTAATTGGTACAACTTTGGCGTTTCTAGGAAGTTTTTTGATCGCTTTTATATTCATTTTATGTGCTGCGGGATTAACAATAATCTGAATTCGTGATTGGTTTTTTTTTTTTGTTTTTTATTTACTCCGTTCACCGTACTTGTTAATTAACATGACAGATTTATATGGCGAGGTCGATACTTATGTCCCGTCGATACCAAATATGGGTACTTATTTATTTATGACTTTTTTGGTGGCGATAGGCGTTTTTTAAAGGGGGAAAAGGGCGGTGTACGTATTTTTTAATATTTATTTTTCGGTTGTGTTTTTACTGTTTTTCACTTTTTTTTACTTTTTTTTCACTTTTTTCAATTTTTATTTTACTTTTCCCCATGGTGATTTGAATGAGAGATCTTAAGAGCTCTCATTCAAATAGGAACTTTGCCATAGCTTGTTTGCTATGACTGGTTTCCTATGACACTGTTCAGTCACGATTCCGGGTCATGCCCACAGGGCACGGCCGGGCGTCGGTGACTCACAGACAACCCGAAGGCAAGCCTGTCCTGTCGGAACGGCATGAGCTGCCCGATCGTGTGCGATTCCTCCTCATCTCCCTTAGGTTCTTGCGACCGCGATCGTCGCGATAATTAAGGGTTAACCGCCCCCCCCGCCCCCGCCCCCCCCGGAGCGATCCGGGGTTGGGGCCGGACGCTGCGGGTGTGGGCGGGATTCAGCTGTAATTCAGCTGTAATATACAGCTGACACCCCGCGCCGAACTGCGGCGAACTCTGCTTTAGAGTTCGCGGCTATACCTCAGGACGTATCCATACGTCCAGGTGCGTGAACCCCAAAACAACCTGGACGTATGGATACGTCTAAGGTTGTTAAGGGGTTAAAAACCCATCAGGTGGTACAAATCTCCAAACTGGATATGAATCGCCAGGTCACAAAAATGCATTGGACAGTAACTGAGTTAGTATCCCTTTTAGTGCACAAGAATGCTCCAAACTTGCCCTAACACCAGTGTAAAAAAGTGCACGGACTCCCCACTAAAGGCATGTTTCTGTCACATATTTCTCTTTTGTATACTGCAGATTTTACTGTGGTTTTGAACCTGAATTAACAAGGATAATGTGCCCTGTCTATTGGACATGTTTTCCATGCAGCATTGATGTCACTGAGTGACTTGTAACTTGAACTATGGAGTGGATTTTTAGTAGAATGGATGGGATACAGTGTGCAGGTGGAATTCATGTGATTTTCAGGACAGAAATAGCCTGAATACTGAGTACTGAGTACTGAGTTCAGAGGCTCCACACAGAAGCCTCTGGTCACTCATCCAATAGTAGTCCCTTATAACTACAACTGAAACTAAGATAAGCTGCAGACTCTAAAATCAGACCGTAAGCTGAGGTATCAGACAGTGAGATGAGTTCTAAATTAGACAGGTAAAAATCAGGACAGGAAAATTTTGTTGAGGGGCCAGAGATTGGAAGATGACACCAGCAGAGAAGCTCAGTCCAAGTCAATGGCAACAGAACAGAAGAGCATTATTGCTCAGGATGTAAGCAATGGGTCCTTAAAAAGAGGCAGGTTTATCATTAGGAAGGCCAAAGTTGGAAGTAGGATGTTGGGACTGATGCAAAAGAATAGCCATGAAACTCAAGATGCTGGACGCATAGGATCTAATGCACCAGATGGCAGAAGGGAGCAAGATGCTGAGGGCAAGACAGTGATGTAGAAAGATATGTTTAATTTTTACTGCTTATTTTCTAGATTCTAGGATTTGTGGTTAATCTGTTAAGCAGAATGATATATTAACCTTAAACATTGTATGAGAAACCATGCATTCTACTATTTTGGAATAATCTTTTTCCACTTATTATTTTGGCTTTTGATGCAAAGAAGAACGAACAGTGAAGTGACATTTGTTGCGGTTCAGCTTATAGTCACAGTAATCAAAATGTAGCATGTAAATTTATTCCCCGACTGTGGTTAAAATAATGTTTTTTTCAACATGTAGGTCAAAATGCGTCACACAGTGTAACCTCATTCAACCCAGCAATGATTTCATGACCTCATTCTTGGCAGGAACATCAAAAAGAACTGTGTACAAATTGTTTATCCTTTTTCATTTTTATTGTAAATGTAACACACATTAATTGGGCTGCAGGCAAAATAGATGACTTCATTAACAATTTTTCTACATAAGTAATAATAATGCTTCAATCCTTTGAACCAAAACATTGATATAATCATGGTTTGCCTCTATTACGTGTCTGCCAGTTATAACCCACATTGAGCAAACAACAGCTCTCCTTTTTTGAAGTAAACTATTTTAAATGTCTTTATTGCCAACAACCAAAAGAGCTCCACTTTTAAATGTGTAGTGTATATATATAGTCCTGATGACTTTAATCATTTAAATCAGAGGAGAGATTAAAGAGAGAACAAGAAACATGGCCGCAGCTGCACCACATAAAAGGAATGCTGTTGATTCAACCTTTAATCCTCGATTAAGAAAAGCTTAAATTCTGTTCTGTTCGCCAATTGTTTTATATTAGAGAAAAAAATCCTTTCTGACTTATAAACTGGAATGAATCCTAAGGTCAATAACTTATCTATAGAAATCTAGCACATATAGTTTTTGATATCTCAACTCTCAAATCCAGATCTTTTTTTCAAAATCTTTTATCAAATGAATCTTTACAACACTGTGTGGGAGACACTTTTAGGCCTCGTTCACACAGCTTATTTGGGCACGGATTGGAGCCGTACTGCGCGCCGTATTTGCGCTTCAGTACGGCTCCAATCCATCCCAGTAACTACAGTAAGTGCCTCATCTCTCATGAGAGAGACTATTGATTCCGTCTCTCCTCCCCGCTCGGCTAATCCGCCGGTCAGGGATAAAGGTGACATGTGAAGTAATTTACTGCGCGTGACGCTCCGTAGATAAATTGACAGTCTATGGGGCCGGCGAGCTAGCCGACCCTCGACCCGATACGCCCCGCTGCAAGCGGCTGCCGGCCTAATTGCGGGGCGAAATCCGTCCCCGTAATTACGCCAGCAATAAGCCGTGTGAACGAGGCCTTAGAGTTACAGCTCTAACAGTAAAAAATCTTGCTCCAACAGTTATCAATTCCTTCTTGTCATGGTTACAGACTATAACTAGATATCTATACAGGGATCTCTGAACTGACCATTTATATAATGTATTTTGGTTATTACATAAACATCTTTTATTCAAATCTTTTTTGGGATTTCAATGTACTCATACTCATGTCTTACCTACTGTATGTACAAATGTAAACGTGTAAAAGACACAGTATCATAGCAATTACACTTCTGGCTATTGAAACCTACTTTCATATAACTTTGATACAGAAGGACAATTAAATGTGGCACTTATCAGTTGTCCTTAAGGTGTTGTCTCAATTAGATGCTTACTGTAGATCTAAATCCTAAGACCTTTTGTAGGTTTTGTGTATTAGATTCTAGTTGATCTGATTGCCATATTCTCAGTTGGAAAGGATTTTTTTCAAATTGTGTGGGACAATTGACATTTGCCTCACATGGGTTTTTGCCTTCTTCTGGATCAACACTGTAGGGTTATAGGTTGGACTTAATAGTCCAGTGTCTTTCTCAAACCTTGTCTACAATGTGACTGTTACTAAGTAATATTCCTTGCAATATATGGATGTACCAAGTCCTCTAGTAAGTGATGTCTTGAAAATGGACCCTCTTTATTGACTCCACATTTACAAACAGGGTACTTTTTAAACCAGACCTTCCTTGTTTAGGCCTGCATTTATTTTTTATTGAAACAAAAGGAAAATTATTGGTAGGTTCCGCCTAGATGGTGACATATACTATCCCTTAATTTGAGTAGAACATCTATCACTGAAAAATTCCAATAAATTACAGCTAAATTAAAAACAAGAACTTTTTACTTAGTATCGATATAATAGAAAAACATGAGAACACAGCACCCCATTTAAAATAGAATTAGAAGATAAGCCTTTAAAATAACGCATGTCGTGACCATTTGTTTAGTATAACCATATTCACAAAGGGTTACTAATAAGTCACATGACCCAGATACTATCCTGATATTACTCCAGGTATATATATTTTAATGTAGGACTGGGGGCACCCTTTTCATGGTGACTCCTCTGTTGTTTAGGAAAGGTTAATCTAGGGTTCAGGTCAGAAAAATGAACCTTCCTCTCAGTCTGCCCTGGATTCTGTAGCTCACTTTGTGTATGGCAAGCCCGAGGAAACTCACCCGGAGTAACATCAGGACAATGTTTGGGTCATGTGATATTTATTAACCCTTTGTGAATATGGTTATGTTAAACAAATGCTGACTACATCTTTTATTTTAAAGGCTTAAATGTGTACCCTATTGTAAATGGGGTGTTGTGTTCTTTTCATGTTTATTAATCTGGTACTAGTAAAAGTTTTTTGTTTTTTTTTAATTTAACCTTATTTAGGAAATTCTTCAGTGATATTTGATATTTTTATTAGGTAAATATAAACATTGCCAATGCTTCCTTTGTTTTCATACTATATGAAAGAGTTACAAAGTAAGAGTTACAAAGTAAATCAGTATATTAATTGTAACATGAAAAATGTTGTGTACTGAATTGCATGTATGGCTTGCCGAATGCAGTATGCTGAGTGTACCACAACTACTCTAAAGATCAGAAATAGATGGCACCTTTCTGATGTACGTAATCCTACTTGGAACACTAATATGTCATCTGTATCTAAACACTTCTGTATAGTACTCCAAAATAATATAATGATATTCAGATTTAGAGGCATTAAAAGGGTTACTAAACCTACTAGAGGAGGAGATACAGCATGTGTTAGAAAATACTTACCCCAGAGGCCAAATGGATTTTAATACTGGGAACAAGACAAACAAAGGCTCAATTGTCAAACATTGTACCATTTTTATTAGTCTCTTATAATATATCAATATTCTGCGTTGTCTGCAGTTTTTTTTTTATCCTAGTGACAATATGGTTATTTACTTTTATTTTGTAATACTAACTTTTTAACTGCATTCACGGAGCTTAGGTGTCTTGAAGTGTGAAAATAGACATGTGATACTTTTTTCATACGATTGGTTATTTTTGATTGGGCTAATAGGCTTTAGAAAAATAGGCTGAACTGGATAGACGTCTGTCATTTTTCAGCCTTTTAAACTATGTAACTATTGTGGAGATTAAGCATGAGGTAGGCAAACAGGGCTTCCACAGACAGAGACAGTGACACGGAAATCAGTTCAAGTTCCAGGCGCTGCCTGGGTTTATTAGGCAAAACTTAACAGAAAACAAGACAACCTTAACTTTAGGGCTAACCGAATAAACGCCAGCACGTCAGACGCTAGTATAAACACAAGATATCTCCCTCACTATGTTTAGATGCAGACAGCCGTCCTGTTACTCACAGCAAGGTATGTTTTCCACAGCGTGACACCGGCACACACACAGGCCTGTAGGTCCAGGCTTTATAGGCCTGAGATCTGCCTCACCTGGGGCATGGGAGTGGCCACCCACCCAGCTCTTTGACTCACTCCATAAAAGCCGATCCATACAGAGAGCGGACTGAACCCCTTTATACTAAACATGTCCATTAGCATAGGCAACGAGACACACAAGATTGTCGAGCTTATCCCCTTCAACTGGAGAGTCCAGGCCCCTAGGGACACGCATCTGCCCAGGGATCCTCCTAAGCAGCATAGGAGAGTACCCTTGGGGAAATATCTACCCTCAACTATTCCTCCTGTCACTGTTTCACACTATGTAATTATTAGTTTTAGATTTTATTAATAGTAGTGACGTGAGTCTATGTGCTAACACTATGAATAAGGTTGTATACCGCTAAAACACGTCAGGCTTGATATTCCTTGCTTAGAGTGTACACCTGTGCTTTTTTTCATATTCAAAAGCTTTATTGAAGATAAAATACACAAATATGGACAAAACAGGAACAACGTTCTGCGGGATACGTCGTTAACCACAAGTGAGCACATGAAGTCGCAAAGAAAGGCAATAACAAAGAATGATGGTCAACATAGTTCAGATCTATGATCTCCTATTGATCTTAATGTCCAGAAAGATATAGAATCGTATTAGTTGTTACTATTCAGGACCTGGAAAGTAGAAATATACACCATGTTGCATAGATCTTCTTAGGAAAATTGCTCTAGCAGGAATACAACAACTTTATGAAATGTCAAAAAATTGCCAATGGCACTAGTGCAACAATCAGAATCCTGCAAACCTATTAACACTAAAACTAAACCCGACCTTGGAGAGATGGACGTTAGAAGAAAGATGTATTAAGACAATAAAATAACGATTACGATCATTCTGATTCCAGTCAAATGCAGAGAAATACGAGTCCCTATCTCGGGAACACTAACCTATAGTATTTACAATAGAACTGTTGCCCACCTTTAGTATCCGCAGGTCTCATATGGCCAAAAGTTAATTGAATATGGCATAGCCCAGAGAGACGCTGAAAGCTATCCAGTCAAACCAGATAGCCTTATATCTATCTATCATATACTCTTTATCTGTCCTGATTTCCTCCATGTGCTGCAAAAAGAAAATTTCCTTATACCAATCAGATATGGACGGAACCCCTGTAGACCTCCAAATCAATACCCTGGCCGCACTGAGCATGAAGATAATTAAGCTACCTTTAAGGGTACTAATCGGTAGGGGTATAATGCTCAACAACAACAACCTCGGGTCATTCTGAAGCTTTACCCCTGTGGTTGAGTAAATGACATGAATTACCTTATCCCAAAAACCCTGTATTTCATCACATTTCCACCATATGTGGGTCATTGTACCCTCCTCCAAACCACATCTCCAACAACCACTGGGGACAGAAGGATATATGGCGTGGGCCAGGGTAGGAACGCTATACCATCGAGAGAGAATTTTATAATTTAGTTCCTGCAATCTACATGAGACAATGGCCTTGTATGAAAGAAAGTGCTTTTTTACTTATGGAGATATAAAAGCAGAATTGTATACTTACTTTATGCCCTGGATACCTGATGTGAATGCTGAATCTTACCTGCTTGCTGTTTGTTGTCAAATCGGTGGAACTTCCAATTGTTCCATACACCACGGCTGTGAACAACATCTTCTAGTGATACCAATGAAGTGACCGTATGTGTTGAACGTTTATTAAATGACATGTCAACTGAAATATGGTGTGCAAAACAGTGAGAATATTGAATTCACATGTCTTTTGGTGCAATATATGACAGAAAATTTGCCACTTGAGCACAGTCTAAGTGAATTAATGATGTGAGCTAATTTCATACCCACATGTTCATTACAAATTCAGCATTGTTGTAATTACCAGTTTATGTGTCCCTTATCCTGTGCCAAGTGTTTCTCTTATTAGTGTATAACTGACTTGAAGTGGTTGGCAACCATATTTCTAATGCCCTGTCCACCCCACATGCTACGCAGATCAGTAGAGAAACACAGGGTCAGTTGTTCATACCCCATGTGAAATTAACACAATTTGCTACTTAAATAATAAAAGTCCTTCTCCTGCTTAACTATTAAAAATAATAAGGCAGATCGGTCTATTGCTGCTAATCACCACTATCCAGCCAGCAAATCTATTTCTGGTGTTGGCTGTAATAACTTTTAGCCTCAAAATTATATAAAAATAGCAAGGCGGCTAATGTCTTGGCCTAATGGTAGATTTCACTGCAGACTACTTATTGTATCATCAGTTCAAAGATCACTTATGTCATTTTAAAGAAAAATGTTACAGCACTGGCTGGAGTCACCATGGGTAGCCTATGTTATTATTTACTAAGAAAATCCACATAGGCAATACAATTCTTCAATACAAAATGTGAAAATAAAGATTCTAAAATTCCAGTATGAATCCTAAAGCAAATGGACTACAATGGGTTTAATTGGACTAGAACAGGGTTAAATGTCATCTCAGTTTCTGTGGCAAGTGTTATATATGTGGTGGAGTAATCAAGCTTAATTAGAGTTGATTGAACTAAGTCAGAGATATGTGTTACCTTAGGGTGCTTTCACACGGAGCATTTTAGGTGCATTTTTTATGCTTTTTTATGTGTTTTTGGATGCGTTTTTTATGTGTGTTTTACATTCCTGCACAAAACAAAATGCATCAAAAAACACACCAAAAACGCTCCGCATGAATGTAGCCTTAGCCTTTTTTGTTGGTCCCAGGAGCCTAAGCACTATGGCTGATACAAATAATGCTAAAAACTAAAACGTAAAAAAATTATTAGGGTTCTTCCAAAAAATTCCATTAAAATCCAAATAAATCTGTTAAAGTGATTTTACCACAATATAAAATTGAATCAGGAAACTTGTAAATTAAATAATAAACATTTCATTCATTATTATTAAAAATTCTACACCATTTTTGTTCTATCTGCTACATTAGCGAGGCACTTGTGAAGTTAGGACTGATACATCCAATAGAGGGCACTGGAGAGTTTAGGTCTCTTCCCATAAGCCTTTGAAATAAGCAACTAAGCAATGAGGTGTTAATGGCGATAAATCCTCACACCAACATGGAGCTTCTCCCCAATGAGATACATTACCCCTTGGGAGCCTTGGTTACTACTACACTTTTTATACTATCTTATAGTGGGATAGAAGAATTTAACTGTAATATATTTTCTATGTAAGTTCAATGCCCTGGTAAAATCTATGATTTTGAATTTTTATTAATATAATGGTTCATGTTAAATAATTGATTTCTTTGTGGTATGTAACATTCACTAGCTTAAGATTCTTGAAAAACACCATTGAAGTACATTATGATTTTCATTAATAGTATTTTCTTACGGACTAATTTTTTCAGAACATGAAGAAGTCATCCATGAAAAGAAAGGTTAGTTCTTTGAACTCATTTACCATTGTATGTATTTTCTTTTATTCGTATAGCCTGTATGAGATTGTAAACTGTTAGTTAATTCACTCAAATAGCTGACTTTTAACAAAATAATCCAACTTCAAGCAGTGCCCTGCTGTATTTTATCATTCTGACACTTAGCCTGAATAATCTGAAAAGATTGTATTCTTTTGTCATGCCAGAAAATGTGGATGATACAGCTCAGCCTCAAGATTTAGCTTTAACTGCCATTTATTCTGCATGTTGCACATGCTTAATACAAGATTTTCTTTATATCCTATGAAAAATGAGTATACTAGTCTATTAAGTTAATCAGTAAAAATGAATTATTGGTAATACAAAGGCTAAATGTATTAAGGCAATATATGTTATACTGTGGATTCTATGTTAAGTGGATTTTCAGCATCGGGGGGGGGAATTGAAAAAATGGGTGAAATAATTTTATACTAGTACAGGTTAGTTCTACTTCAGTTGAGTGGGTGCCTTAATTTTAAAATATTATCGAAAGGCAGAGGCAGCATGTAAAACATGTTTTATTTCCAGATCTCTCTCTGCAAAGTCCAATGGTAAATCTCATGGATAAATAATGTATTGTTAACTCACAGGCTTACTGAATACCATAAATTTAAAGATTGTGCTCCGTGATCTGCTTGTATTATGTTGCTCATCACAATTTTCTACGTATGTCATCAAATCCTATAGTTAACTGAGTTTGTGGTGGATACATGACATGTTGGGTTCCTGTGACCATTTAAGTTTAGTCCTGTTTTATGTTAAAGATAAAATGATACATCCATGGAACGCACCATTTGACTGTGCTGAGCAGTTTACTGCATTAGTATAAAGAAGGCGCATGAACAGTATTTAATTTCATCAATTTTGGAAAACTGTATAGGTTTCTAATATATAAATAACCTTGATCTATAAAAAGAAAAAGAAAAATACTCCTTTAAAGTTGTCCCTCAACATCCAACAGCAAACGATTCCTGAGAACGTATCAGTTACTGTAGCTGCCATGTGCTAAGGAGCAACTGCAGATAATTACTACAAAAAATGAATGATAAAATGTGAATTTGTTTATTGCTTGCTTTGGCTGTATTTAATCTGAATTTACAATGTTATTAGTTATTTCTGTTTTGCTTCCTTTAGATTCCCCTGACTATTTTCAGGACGTCTTGAGAGATGCTTTTAGCATTGTTAATGAATTTGGGGAAGGTGGGTGAAGTAGCTTTAATGATTTTATGTACACTATTAAACCAATGAATATGCATAAACAATTGTATGCTGCATGCTGACTAACGTTTTCATTTTATTGACCAAATGTTGAATATATGAATATATTTCTTGTTATTTCCATCTATACAGAAAATGACACACAGTTTGTTATTTGTATAATGTGAATCACCATATTCAAGGGTCATTTTCCAGCATACATGATAATTTAATAAATGAAATGATTTGAGACTGCATGTTCTAATCTTATGTTTAGAATTTCACCCAAATGCTGTCGGTCTGCAGCCTGTTTTGTTAATACTACAAGTGCATAATAACTGTTTTCTCTCTTCCTTTAGATGGCCTTCATTATTTAGAGGATTTCATCTATGATCATTTTCCTGTGGTTAATCAGTACACAGGAGGTAACATGAAATGAACCATTATCTGCATCATTAATGTCATCAGTATCTTCCTATGTTTCCTAATATGTGGTTATACATCTTTTTATTTCATAATGGTCATTATCTTCAAAACAAGAAAATCACTGAAATATGTATTATTTACCTTATTATTATAAACATGTGATTATAAAATAAGATTATATTCATCACCTATTCCCAGAAGAGATAATTATTGTATACACAACAGGGGCCCCACCAAACACTAGAATGGAGTTTGAATGGAACAGCAGTGGATATATATCCTTTAACCCCATCATGGCACTTACATACATCAAATATACGTTCCAGACATCAAAATGTCAGACTGGATATAAGGACGATGAGCCCTTACCAAACAGAAGGGTGTATTTGTGTTATACAGCTGACACCTGCCAAAGATGATTTTGGGATAACTCAGAAGCCAGCCATTTAACCATGCTTCACTTAATAGAACCAAGGCATCAAAGCTATGATATAGGGTGCGTGTGATGTAATTGAGTTGTTGTCAAGGACCTAATGAAAGCCCTCGGGCCTGTTATGTTTGTTTTCTTATTACACTCTCCCTCTGGATCACAATTATAGCACAATACACTGCAATTTAAAAGTGTTGAAGTGTATTATGCCAGTGATTGTACTTTCTAGTGGTGAAGTCCCATAATGGGTCTCAGAAAAAAAATGTTTATGTTCAAAAATACACTAAAACATAAATATGAGAAGTGTAACCTCGATTTTCCCTTTTATTCTATTAGATAAGCTAATCAAACTATAATTGCTATGTGGAAGTCAAATTAATTAAAATATCACCCCTTTTATCATGCACAGTAAGTAAGAAGAAAAACAGATTTGCCTTTGGTTACTTGTCATCCCCCCAAAAAAAAGGCATATGTACCCCAAAATAGTGCAAAAAAAAATATTAGCGCACCCCACAAAAAAGCTCTTGTGTAGGTCCATCGAGGGGAAACAATAAGTTATGGGTCTAACAATATGACATACAGCAAAAAAAAGTTTTATTGTTTTGAAAGTATTTAAACTTATAAAAAAAAATATATAAATATATAAATGTTATACTGTTGTTATAATAATCATCTGCATTCACATCATTTATATCACACAATGAAAAATGTAAAAACAAAAGCCAAAGAACTATCTTGGAATTGTTTGTTTTTTTCTCATACCCCACTAAAATTAATTTTTTACATTTTCAGTACATTGTATAGTAAAAATGCAGTCGAGTTCAGCCCGACAGTTATCTCACAGCTTTCTATGTTATCTTTTCTTAGATCACAAACAAAGCAATTGAAAAACACTGAAATATTTTTGCGATTACATTCTGTACTTTGATCGGGTACATTATCTGTCAAGTGAATCTTTGCTACTTCTGTACATTAAAACGTTATCACTGAACTACAGTGAAGATCTAACTTTAGCTCGACAGTGATATTTTACTGCACCATGCTCTTAGCTCACCACAAAATTCATTGAAAAACTTTAATAAAGCTATGATAAACTTTTCTGTGCCACAGTATCATGGTGTACTACTCTCAAATGAATCTTTTCTATATCTGAACATCTATGCATGTAAATTAGACCTCAGTATCAGAACAAATTGTCCAGAATATTAGTAAGATATATTAATCAGTTCCTGACTGGGTCGTTTACCCTCCCTTCCCGACCAAGCACATTTTCTTTTTCCTTAGTACAAGCAGGTTTGAACGCTATGATGTTTTTTCCGCTACAAATTTTTTCATCTTTTCTCACTGATATGTTAAGCTTTATTTTTATGTCCTTTTTACATTAGATTATTTTTTTTTATTTATTTTAAAAGTATGAGGGAAAAGAGTAGAAAAAACTATTTTTCACGTCTTTTAAATTATTTTTTTTAACAGCAAAAGTGGACCTAAAATAAGCTTTGTAATTTGTCACTTTTCTGTTATACTTTTTTTTTTTTTTTTTTTGCTATGACTGACATATTAGCAACAGTTACAGGGGAAATACATCCCATAAAGTCACTGCAAATCTGGGTCTCATTAGATCCAGCAGTTCATGCAGTTACCAAACCTCAGCCCCCAATGGCCGCACGGGAAAGCAAAGAAAAGGCTTCCTTTTTTAAAACATTTTCAAGGGAAAACCCCCAATCAGAACCCCCCGGGGGATTTTGGGCCCCGTCACCGGCAATTAAGCCGGGGGGGGGCGGACCCCTCCCCCTAACCCTTTCAAAGGGGCGCTAATCCAGAAGAATTAAAATTTTTTTAAAAAACGAATTTGGGGGGGCGGGGCTTCCCAAAATTTTCTTAGTTTATTTCCTAATTGGGGTTTTTCCCAAAGAAACCCAAAATTTAACCCCAGTGCATATCCAATCACCGCCCATTAAATTGGGAAACAAATTAAAAATTTACCCCCCTCGGGGAACCTCCCTAATTTCTTCTGCTTTTCCACAAATGGGGTGTTCACGAGCCCCAAAATTGGTACAGGGGCCCCCCAAAAGGGGGGGGATTGGCCCCAGAAAAAAATTCCCCCACATAAAAACCCCACAGCAGGCCTTAAAAGGAGAAAAATTTGGACCCATGCCATTTGGAAAAAATTTCTGCCCCCTTTTAACCTTTTGAAGTAAAAAAAAACCCCAGACTCCCCCCAAACACAATTTTTCCAAATTTTTCAAACTGTTAAAATTGGGGGGAAAGTTGGTGTTTTTAATTTTAAACCTTTATTTTTTTTTTTTTTTACTAAAAGGATTATTTTGTTTGGCCCCTTCTGCGCTTAGCCACGCCTTAAAGTTCGAATTTTTTTTTCGTTTAAATGTTTCTGCTTTGTTTAAACGGGTTTGGGTTTTAATTTAAAAAAATTTTGTTTCAAAAAAATGCCGGGAAAACCAGTCTTTTTTTTTCCTTTTAACTTGGGGGGCAATCACAAAAGGGAATTTTTTGCAGAAAACTTGGGGGCTCAACGGGGGATTTTTTTTTATTTTTGGACCATCCTCGGGGGAAAACCCCTTTTAGAAAAAGGTTGCTAAAAGGCAGAAGGGAAAATCAGACCGCTTCTGGGCCCCCCCCATAACCGGCCACGCCGGGGTTTCCACACCTTTTCTTCCCCATAGGGAATGCCCCCGGGAACCCTTTCGCAAAAAAGGGTTTTTAAACCATTTTTTTTCTCAGCCTAAACTGTTTTCAATTTAAATTCTAATTTTTTAATGTTAACACCATTTGGGCGTTCCCATACTGTAATACTTCAAATCCAATGGGATCTAACCCAGCCCTTTTTGAAATCATTTAAAGAAACAGCGTTTTTCAAAACAAATACCACTTCATTTTTGGCCCCAATTCATTGCGAAATTTACATCCGGGGGTTAATTAAGTGTTTTTTTGCTGGTGTCTGACCCCAAGAAACCGTCTTTTTCAACCCCAAATATATAATTTTTCTGTAGCCTAATTCACAAAAAAGGGTTTTAAATTAAAACGTACTCTTGTTTTTTGGGGTAGAAAACACCAATTAAACACGCACAAAGACTGTTTTTTGGGGCCCCAATTTTTTTGGCCAATTTACATCCAGGGGTTAAATTTAAAGCGTTGTTTTGCGGGTGCGACCCCAAGAAATTTTCCTTTTCAGCGCCAAAAATTCATTTTTCCTGTACCAAAACACAAAAAAGGTTAAACAACTGTTCTCTTTTTGTTTTGGCGAAAAAAACCCCAATTGAAACCCCAAAACAAGCTACAGTTTGTGGGCTCAATTTTTTGGGGGCCCCAATTTTCATAGGGAAAATTAACTTTTTTGCTGGTGCTGAAAAAAAAATAAACCTTTTTTTTTCAACCCAAAAATATTTTTTTTTCCTGTAACCTAATTCAGTCCGGGGTTAATTAAGCCTGTTTTTTTTTTACTTTTTAGTAAAAAAAACCGGTTTTTTAAACGACAATACAAGAAAATTTTTTCCCGGGCCATTTGTGGACGCAATTTAATCCAAGGTTACCAAGCGTTACTGGGTTCATTTGAGTCAAAAAAAAGGGTGTATATTTATCATATACAGTTCATCTTTCAAAACAGTGTCTGTACATTTTAAAAAACATATGTCAACAAAGGGTGGCAGGCTCGCACCTGCAGTGGCAGTGGCACAAACTTTTCCGGGAACAGGGCCCCGGTCCGCACAGCAAGGGGACTCGCAGCGGGGTCACTCGGTGAGGCCACAACGCCCTGTCTCTGGGGCCCGTGTGTTGTTCAAACCCAAGGGTTCTTGATTGTTGCGGGTCATCCATTCCCCCCAGAAAAAGACAACCCCAGCCAAGATCGGGGGGGAACCCTCGACACAACCATTATTTGGGCAGGCCCGGAGTGGTCAGCGGCCCTCCTGTCCCGCCCGCCTCTTCCCACCGGTTCCCTCAGCCAGAGATCTACTATTGGTCGGGGCTAGCTAACATAAAGCGAAGATAAATTTTTTGGAGGGCAGTCAGCAGCTATTTGGCAGCGAAGAAATGGGGAAATATCGCCTCTTCTTCGTAGGCGGCAAAGTATAGATGTGGAGATGGCAGGGAGGTATTTGTAAGGCACCTCGGCATACCAAGACCGGTGATGAGGACACAGTGCGATAAACAAAAAAGATGATGATGTAGCCGACCGCATTTGGGGAGCCGGGTGGGGCAAGGGTTTCATCATCTTCAGGAAAAGGGGGGCCACTTGCGCTTCACACAGCGCAGCCACAAGGGGGGTGGCCGTGAGTCAGCGGGATAGCCAGGTGAGGTGGGGGACCCCAAGCCCCCAGGGGTAAAAAACCCCCTTTCGCAGGCCCAAAAAGTAGCAGCACAGGGGCCCAAGAGGCGCGGCGGCGGGAAACACTCAGTGCGGAGCTTTTGGCCCGGTAAAATCCGTACCGGGTGTGGCAGTTCTTTGCTAAGACACCGGGGGAGCCGAAAAGGGGTAAGTAGAATCTGGGGGCAAAAAGTAAGCGGGGCCAGGGAAAACGTTGGCACCACGGCCCGCTCCACATCCGTCACCCCCCCGGGGGCCGGGGAGAAACGGGGCTAAATGTGGTGGCCCATCCTCCCCGCAGCAACAGCGCAACAGCACGCCCGGGGTGCATCCCTTGAGCCATCAAGGCTCCACCACCTCGCAAAGGGAGCTTTTTCTCTTTGACTCACCCCCGGTCCAGATGCTCCTGCCCCCCTACTCAGGGCGCCAGCAGTCGTTCAGTGAGGCGTTGAAAAAGAGACAACATTGCGTCCAACCACCCAAGTGCAGCATGCCCCGTGCTCCGCCCAAAATTTGGGGTTACTGCAGTCCCCCCCCTTTCCAAATGGGGACTCCCACCTTTTTAAAGAACTAATGGCTTGTGCCGAGCCGAGATGGAATTCCCAACCCCGTAATTTTTTTTTAAAAAAAAGGCAGTACCAGCACTCAAAAATTAAACAAAGGTGGGGCATCCTTTACTTTTCGGTTTTTTCCCGGTGCCGGCAGCGCGGGACGTCTGGAGCTGTAAAATACTTAGGGGCCAGTACGCCTTTACGCCCACGGGTAATGTGCTTCCGCCCAGGGACACCAACAACTTGGGCAGGAACGCCCCTTTCCCCACGTTTCAAACTGTTCACCGCGCCAATGTCCGCCTCCTCCCCCCCCCCACCACACCACCATCTCACCCCCCACAAGTATCTCCATCATACCCATGTGTAGGGGACACGGGTCAAAGCATTCTACACCTGGCGCCTCGCCGAACAAGTCCCCCCAGGGGAGGGGAAAGCTCCGGTCATCAGCAAGAAATCGTGGTGGCTTTTCCGCCCAAAGAAACGAACCATGGGACGGACAATGGGAGGAAAAATGGTCCGCCCGCACCGGGAGGGTGGTCCCTGCGCCCTGCATGGCGCACGTGTTCAAACTGTTGTTAAAGGTTTCTGAAATCCCCCACCATCTTAGAACTTTTTTTAAAATGGCCAGGAAAACCGTGCAGCATTTATCCATTCGACAAGCCAGAACACCCCCCTCGAGTTGCGCGGGCAGAACGGCCCCCCCCCCAACACATCTGATATGCGTGTTTCACCCGCGGAAATTTCCCGCCTGCACATGTTGGACCACTGTTGAACAAGAAAGGCCATTAACGATTTTTTGATGATCCAGGCAGACAAAGTACTCCCCTGTGAAAATTTGTTGTTAGCCAGTGGGACTCGCGGACACCCGCCCCTTTTTTGAGGGCCCTTCGAGGGGGTGACGTTATTTGTCATCCCAGGACTACGGGATAATAACATATTCCACGCCTTCAGTCCCCGGAACAGAGCTGAAAAAAACTTCTGGGGAGGGACGGGGCGGGCGACTAACTCGTGGCCACATGATCCGGTGGGGGGCGAAATGGAGGAGGAGGACATTTGGGGCAGAAGCATTGCGGTGAAATAAATGGGTTTCTACCCCCGGGACAAGAGAGGAAAGCAGGGGCAGCTGGAGGAGGGGGATGGAAGGGAAGACAGGAGATGACCCCCCAACATGTGGCAGAACTGGAAATGGGGGCAGGGGCCCTCGGATTCCCCCTTTTGAGATGGCCCGCAGCATGCTTTTTGCCTGGGTAGTCAGCCGAATATCAGCAACGGCAGAGGGATGACTTCTGGCTCCCCCCTATTGGGGCCCTCGCTACGGTCCAAAATGGAGCCTTTTTTTCCCCCATTTAGAGGGAAACAAACTCAAATACTAAGGGAAATCCTCCGAATCAGTTGGCCGTGCCTTGGCGGGATCGTCCCTCCTCTGACGTCTACCGGGGGGTTTTCCCCGCGCCACGTACTTTCTGCCCGGGGGCTGGGGAAGGTGGGGGGGGAGGGGCAGTACCACTCCATCAGTGTAAAATAAGTCTGGATCCCCTAAGCACTTCCTTTACCCGCCAGTGAGGAGGGCATCGCCAGCAGCCACAGGACCTTGGAGAGTCCCCGAACCAACAGGTTGTGGGCCTACTTGGGCCCCTGCCACCTCGTTAGAAACCCTGGCACTGGGGGGCCCCAAACTGGATGTTGCCGAACTTCCGATTTTTCGTGGGGAAGCTGTCCGCCCGGCCAGTAGTTGGGATCAGAGCGGGTGTTCAGTCGGCGGGGGCCCTCGTTTTCCCCAAAGAACCCCCTTGTCCACGGAAATGTGGAACGACTGACCTTTGTCAAGATGAACAGGCGGGATGGGCCCGGATTTCCACACAAAAATGCCTCGACCAGTCTGGGTTCAAACTACCTGCCCCAGCCCCTTTCTGATGCCCCGGGCCCCCCGCTATCCATCACGCGGGCATTTCTCCCCTCTGCCTACCACCACTTTACCAGGGGCTGGTATTGCCACCCACCCAACACTCTGTCATTTTTTGGCCCTCATGACCTCTGCTGTGCTGCTGTTCGTTTTCCGTGAATCCACCGTGTCATTGGCCCCCCTGTCTGACCTCTGCGCGCTGGGGGCTGCTGCCAATCCCCCACACTTTCATTGTGCCATGCCTACCTCATGCTGCTGCCGCCGTGACCCCGCTCTCAACATTGTGCCCCCTCTGTGGTTCCTCCTGTTTTTGCCACCCCGAATTCATTTTCCACCCTGATCTATCTCTGCTGTCGTGACCTCCACACTTGGGGATTTCCACCCGTGGCCAAAACTGTTTTGCCGCCTCCAAATGTCATTGTGCCACTCCTGATCTCATGCTGCTTTTTCGGACCTCCAACTGTATCATTTTGCCCCTCTTGGGCCCAATACGTTAGCCGCCTCCCAAAAATCATTGTCCACTGCCTGATCTCATACTGCTGTCGCCTGACCCTCCACACTGTGTGATTGTGCCATCTGTGGCCCCAATTTTGTTTTTGGGCCCCCCTCCGAAAAGCATTGTGCCTGCCTGACTCTGCTGTGCTGTCGGACCCCCACACTGTATCATGTGCCACTTGTGGGCCAGTATGTTTTTGCCGCCTCCAAAAAGTCATTTGGCCCCTGCCTGACCTTTCTGCGCCGCCTTTTACCCCACAGTTGGGTGGCCAATTTTTGGGGTAATACTGTTTTTGCCGCCTCCAGAATGTCATTGTGCCACGCCCGATCTCATACTGCTGCCGCCGTGACCCCAAACCTGTTTATTGTGCACTCTGGGCCTAATACTGTTTTTTGCCCCTCCAAAATTCTTGTGCCCGCCGATCCATGCGCTCTGTCGTGACCTCCCCAAATGTACATTGTCCACTCTTTGGCTAATACGTTTTTCGCCTCCAGAAGTCTTGCCCCCTGCTTGACCAACTGCTGCCCCGTGACCCCACCTGTTTTTATTGGCCTTCTGGGCTTTCCCCCTGTTTTTCCACCTCCGAATGCATTGTGCCACCGCCGCCTCATATCGCCGCCCTGACCTCCGCTCCAGTCATTTGCCAACCTTGGGTTTTCCCCGGTTTTGCCCCCCCCCGAATGTCATTGTTTCCACTGCCTGACCCATGCTGCTGTGGTGCCCCCGTCGCCTCCACCCCCTCTTCACTAATGTTCCACCCCGACTCAGCTTGTTTTTGCCACTTTTTGCGCCATGATTTTTTCGGCTCATTCCCCTTTAGTTTTTTTTTCAGTTTTGCCCTCTTAATCCCGGGGGGTTGTATAGTGAACATTTAAGAGCGGGGGCAGCATCCGTTTCATACTAAAAACAAAATTGTTGAACCCAAACCAGCTCCCTCTGCATATTAAGCATGGCAAATTTCACACACCCTGCAGGCCTGTGCAGCCGGGAAAAACTGCTTGTTAACGCGATTGGGGCCCAATTTAAATTTGGAACGAAAATATTTTGTCGGGGAAAATTTAGCGAAGTGACCAAAAACGAATTTTGAGAAATTTGCCCATCTTAATTAAAACCCAAATGTTCGCACCAAAAAAAAACCCTTTCTGGGTTACATTTCCGGATGCCCTTCAAAAATTATATTCTTTTGGGTTCAGTTTTCTCTCAAGGTAATTCCTCAGATCTGGCTCAGCATTTTTTAGTGCACCTGATGATGTCTCTGGGTGCTGCAATTGCTGATTTTGGATGATGAGCTGTGACTGCCTAAAAACTTTGACTCCTAGTAAAGAGGCAACACATAAATCTAAGTATGAGTAACCGAGGTAACTATGGAAATTGTATTTAGGTGTGCATGTAAGTATATACCAGACATGTACTGAAATATTAGTGTTTCTCTTTATGTTATAAATATATACTGCTCACAAAAAGTTAGAGATATTTGGCTTTTGTTTGAAATTTCAGGATGAACTTAAATTTACTTGCAATCTTTTCTAAATGCACTGAACGAGGCCATTTCTTAACTTTAGAATGCACATGTCCATCTGTTCAATGTCTCAGTATTTTATGCACTACTTGCTGATTTCTAAAGAGGAGCTTAATGGCAAAATTCACAACAGGTGTTTGATCCCTGATGCTGGAGACTTAAAGGAGAGCGCTATGCATCAGCAAGGTCAGGTACCGGCCAGGTACAAATGCTGGTCATCTAGAACGCAGACCACGCTGATGTAAACAGTTACAAATGGTCTGACGTGATACTCGGTTGCCTCTCACCTCCCTTAAACGTGCCTGGAGTTGTGTGGCATTCATCATCCGCAGGGCATTGTTTACAATGAAGCGATCATCAATGTATGATGTAGCCAAAGGACGTCCACTTCTTTGCCTTTCTGTGAGTCTTCCAGACTCTCTGTTTCTCTGTTGCAACCTGCTGACACTCTGTGACACCCTAAGCTCAATGGCCACTTCCGTCTGAGAGCATTCTGATTGAAGTCTCGCAATGGTAATGTACTGTTGATAAATTGTAAGGTGTTGTCTTGGTCTCGTGATGTCAAAGTGTGAACAACATAATGAGGAGGACTGTTTAAATCCCAATTCAAATTGATCCCCTAAATGTATTGGGCGATTCAGAGATCAAACACATGTTGTGATTTTTGCCATTAAGTTCTATGTTAGAGAACAGCAATTTTTGCAAAAAGTACTGAAACATTGAACAGTTGGACATATTCATTTTAATGTTATAAGACTGTCTCATTTATTTCATTTAAAAATATTTTCAAGAAATTTTATGTTCATCCTGAAATTTTAGACAAAATATCCCTAAAGTAGTGTATGTTAAATATGATCTTTGTAGCTATTTTAGTAACAGATAATTCATATGTGTTTGCTTGATGGCACCAGCTATAGATGAGACCAAGTATATATTATTGATTTCTTGGTGAAGTGCAAAAAGTGATATTGTATTTTCTGAAATCAGATAAGCTGCCACTTCCATAATACTAACATATACACTTTTTATTCATTTTCTTTCAGGTTACGTTCATGTTCTCCAGAATCTCTCTTATAATGGGCTTAATAAATTGACTCAGTTTGGAGGAGGTAACTATATTAAATGTAGTCCAATCTACCATCATCCGATTATAGATCAGGAGGAGCTGAGCACACTGATATATATATATATATATATCGCCACATGTATGAAAACTGTTTAGGTCTAAAACTCCCTTTTTTACCCATAGTAACCTTTCAAAAGGAAATTAAGGTGCAGTAAAAAAAAAATCTAAAACCTAAAACTAAAAAAATCTAAAAAAAACAAAATCCAATATGGAAAGGGGTGAATCTCAATAATGTGACATGCATGTTGTGTACTATGTTGCAGCAGGTGGGACAGTAGCATTCTTGGCCTGCTAAGTGAGCCACTCTGGCCCAGTGGTGGGATATGTTTAACTGAGCTTAGTTTAAAGCTAAGAGTTGTGTCTGTCCTGTAAACTTATATTTTGAGTTATGGAGAGAGTAAGCAACACAATTCCTAAAGGTCACAGCACTAGTGCACAGCACATATTAAAAGTGAGAGATTGTAAGCAACTGAAGAGACAACAAAGGTCTGAGGACTGCTTGATCAAGTGTTTGACATCTATGACATCTGAGTTATCTAATTAAGAAGTGCTGCCACACTGCAGACACTCCCACACGCCCCCCCGAAATCAGGCACATTACATAGTGCCGCGGGCACTTTGTACTGCTCCTGATATTGGCGTGCCGGTGAATTAAAACTATAGCGAACGGGGCTGCGCTAGATGTCAGGCTAAAAACCCGCCAGACTTCTGGCGCAGCCCCATTCATACATGTTGCCCTTGGACTCTATTATCAGAGATAATATATGTAGATTGCTGCATTAGTTGTGAGCAATGTGCAACTATCTAGAATTTGGAATTAACTTTTAAAATATAATTTACATCTATTGTCTTACAGATTGGGTTTACTTCTTACAGAATTTCTTCCAAGACAGATTTACTACTGTAACTCACTATGGAGGAGGTAAGATTCTGAAAAGTTTTACCTTGTAATTTAAAAAAAAAAATGTCACTAGGTAAGATTATTGACACTCAGGTTTGCCAAAACATACATATGAATACTTTTCATGTTACATTGAATTATTGTCCTATACTTTCTATAGAAGTAAAATGCAATGTCAGTTCACATCATAAGGACAATAATAGCAGTGGATACTGTTTACATAATGGTTACTAATTAAAAACAGCAGAATTTTTTCTCTATATATATTTTTGTTTACATTATCTGTTCAGGAATGTTTTTTGAGAAAAAAAAACTTGTACTGTTGACAAAAATGGATCTGTTCCATTGTCTCTCTCACTGTGTAAACAAAAGTGTTAAATAGGGTGTTTACAAAAATGTAGTTACTAAGATGCTAGCAGCAGGTGGAGAGTACAGGGGTATAACTGTGGAAGGTAGAAATGTAGCAGGCCCTGGTGTCTGGGGTATTACATGCCTTGTAAATGGCACATGCTAGAATAGGAGCCATGTTACAGAGATCCAAATTTTTTTTGATTTATACTTGAAGGGTTGTACATTAGCCCTATAATGGCTTCTTGACCATCCTCATTAGCAATTCTGTCTATAACGCACAAGTAACTCCTGACAACCACATTGTAAAGACTGTGGATCTTTGCAACCAGACAGCCAGACCAGAAATGTCATCATGAAGACTGGAGAAGTAGTTGGTACTACTTTACATGTTGATATCACGTAGATGTCAAGCCATGTCATTTCTCATCTCTGTAATCTTAACCACCATACTGTTTGTGCAATATTCTCTGCTGTAATCTAGGTTGATATTGATTTTAATCTTCATACATAAGGTACATTTTGTAAATTTAGCTGTAGTAGTCTGTGTCAGGCAGCTGCTGCCAAGGCAAATAAGATCTTGGGCTGTTCTCACATTATGCAAATCCCTGGTCAGACCACACATGGAATATTGTATACAGTTTTGGGCAGTATTGCAGAAGAAAGACATTATAGAACTGGAGCAGGTTCAAAGATGGGCAATGAAAATAATAAAAGAAATGGGTGAACTATAATATTCATTAAGATTATTATAATTAGGGTTATTTAGTTTAGATAAAATACGGTTTTGTGGGGACATAATAAATATGTATAAATATATGAAAGGTCAATATAGAAATCTCTCCCAAGATCTATTTATACCCAGGACTTTATCCAGAACAGGGGGGCATCCTCTACGTCTTTGAAAAA